>DWQX01000813.1:0-35581 GCA_018245475.1 Pharmacophagus antenor
TCGATAAAGCTGTAATAGTCGTCTAAGACTAACAGCGCTTACTTCACCGAATCCAGCAGCAGCAGCAGCAGCAGCAGGTTGGGTTTTGTATTTACTGTCCTTCTATTTTTAATTAAATATCCTATTTTTTTAGAATGACATGTTATTTATTATTTAAGGTATGTGTAAGGAACAATAATGATATTACGAACAAATCCTAAATAATTTTATATTATAGGGCATATCTAATATTTCATATAAAAATCATAAAAAGACATCTAAACATCGTAAATAAATGCATGATTTTAAAATCATTATATGCTATTTTCCATGCTGACTATTAAAAGTCCCCGGCCTGCTAATAGATAGTTTATAAATTCCTTCATGAAGTAACATTATTCAGTTATCGAATGAATTTTTATTAAATATATGAATAATGTCAATTGTCCAGTATTATGTTACTGTGGGTTAATCAATTAATTGTTAACAATCCTATAACATTAGAGTAATAATGATTTAATACTATTTACTATTCCAATGGTTACAACGAATAATATAGAGTAAGAGTATGTTGGAGCCGTTCCAAAAAGTCTTGGGGTCAGCCCACTAATCAGCGGCAATTAAATATCGCATAGCAACGACGAACCTAGAGCAAATAGAATATAAATATCGACCAACGGTATATTGCTCTACTTATAAACGCAAAACAGTAAATTCTAAAATCAAAATTTAGATATTAATAATTTATTTTTAATTTAAATCTAAATCTTTAAATGGCAAATATTACAGATATGATTATGTTTAAGTATAATAATCAAAATGAAATCTCGTTAGATTACTTATGCGTCTAGTGCAAGAATTATATCACATATCGATTCTGAATTGTATTTGTATTAAAAGAGTTTATTAGTATTGTTATTCCTATATATTCTAACACAGTTATTCCCCCTTGTTCAACGCATTCACGACATAATTCAATGACGTTAGTCGAAATAAAATGTTAAGATTTTGACCTTGTAATTTTTTATGTAAACATTTTTTTGACACGGAGAAATATAATCAACTCATGAAGTGGTCTGTTGCCTTCTAAACATGTAATTTTTATTGTTTTATTATAATGTTAATGAATATTAGCATTAGAGACTTAAGGTCTTCTACTGGCTGCCGATGATGTGGTGAACGTCGTCAGGAACCGTTTATGCTCAACAGTAAGCGTCTATCGGATTATATTATGCAACGGGAGACGTCTAGACGATGATAAAGACGCAATGAATATTAGCTGTAATATGTATAATTTAGTTACAAGCGAACGATAGCAAATACAAGTTGTCTCATGTTCGCCGTAGCACAGCGAGAGTGCTAGGAAGGGTTATGTCCGTCCCTATAACGTATTCAGGCTCCGTGCAGTGGAGTATCGGTACATTTCTTAGGAGATTGCAGGATTCCTCTTAAAGCACTGAGGATGGCCAATGATCAGTTTTAAGTGGGTACAAATCTCACATTATTTTGCATTGACCCTCAGTATTTACGAAAATGAAAACGCAATCGACACCGATAGAACTTTTGCTTAAAACAAACATTAACTACTAATAACAGTCCTCTGCGGTGACATTTTTACATCAAACATATTATTCCAAATGTTTATGTATGGGCCGCACGGCCGATGGATATTTTGTTATTACGCTTCCTGTCGTGTCACTACACATTTACTAATTTTACGACGGCATACAATGGCATGTTCGCGGTGATATTTATTTCTTTTTCATTATTGCGGAAGTAGTGAAGTTACAGGGGGGTCACAAAGACAAGTCAAATGTGTATAAAAGAATTTTCATGTTTTCCACATATAGCGAGCTTCTAATTATTATAATGTCAACGAATATTTTTATTAATTATAAATAATAACATGAAGAATTAAATAAACCACAAATGTATTATCGTTGCGTTTTAATTATATTTTCGGTTTTTGACATTTTGACGTAATAACGTTCAAAAATATTTTTGTACAAAATTGTATAAACTGTTATTTAATTTAATAAGTCGTAAAGTATAGTATTTTTAGAAAAATCTATAATTACATTAATGCAACTAATTATTGCGTACGTTAAAGGAATACCCAAAATGCGCTTAATTTTATATTCGTACATGAATAGAGTATTTTGTAGTGTTTCTCTTTTAATTATTATTTATTTATTAAAAATTTAATAATAATTTGGAAAGGTTTCATGTTAAACAGTAAGCACCTTAAAAAAATCGTTGACTAGAAATATATTGCATACTAGAGTTAAATAGGATACTGTGACACCCGACTCTACTTCCAAAGAAGTCGGCTTCTTCGTAACTAGACTCTCCCCTAAGAGTTTTCAGTTGTGCTTATTTCGAAATATCACCGCTATACGACAAATAATAATTATAATAGAGTTGTAAGTTATTGGAATTTCAGTCTTAATGACAGAATATATTATTTTCATTTCACAAAAGTTTTTAAAATTCGTCATATACTTGAGACATTCTTGTAAAGCAACCGGAATTAAAGGATTCAAATGCGATTTTGAACGTACGTCGTGATCATTTAAATTTTGACTGCCTCCGTGGCGCAGTAATAAACCGGTTTGCCTTATAATGCGGTGGTCCCGGGTTCGATTCCCGGGTCACACGAGTGGAGTGTGGATGGTGGTAGGGTTTTTCAAATTCGTCTGGCTAGATACCACCTTAAATGTCGATCTGCTGAGCATTGCAGTTATACACTGCCGGCCAAAAGTTTGAGACCACTTTGCTGTAAATTATCTAATGTCTTCCAAATATTAAACTGTTCAAAATTGATTTTTGATCACGTATGGGAGTTTCGTTACTTACGTAATGAAGGAAAAATTTGGATTGAGTATGCAGGTAATGCAGTGGAACGATCACAAAAAATCGCAATGATGCGTGCACATAAATCACAACCCGAAACAAGTTCGCGGGAATGCGGAGGTCATCGAAACCGGTGGTATGACTGAATCGTCTCAATTCCGCAAACCAATTTTCTTCGATACCGCAAGAAGCGCTTTCAATTTACTAAATAACTATCTGCATACAAAAAAATATCATCAGTGTTCTCCGTAATTCCATAACATATGCGTTAACAAGTTTTATCCATATTTATCCGAATTGAATATCGAAAACCTTTTGCTACCATTTTATGTTTTGTATATTTTCTAAGCGATCAAAGTTATAAAATCATCTTTATATTTCATTTATTAATTCATATAAAATTTCGAAGTAGCATCCATTATTATTAAAAGATTGCAGGAATGTTTCACAATAAAAGTGTAGTAAAAATCGTTTATAATAAAAGAGGTCTTATTAATTAAATGTTTATTACAGAGTTGACAATAAAATATTTAAAAGCTGTAATTCTTGCCATTTTTTACATTAAAGGCTATGAGTAATTCGTTAATATATCTATTAGCTTCCTGTAATTAAGCAAACCAGAAAATTCTATAAGCAACATGTTACGCCACTGACAATCTCAATAAGCATTTGAATTTCATTGCTTCGCGTCATTTATCTATGTAATTTGAGATGTTGCATCGTCCATTGTAATTCAATTGTGTGGTCTTTAAAAATTTAATCAAAATATTTACAAATGTTGTTCATTTTTGAAAAATTGACAAGTGAAGTCAATTAATTATTATAAATATAATAAAATTTTAGAATTTTAGTGGCGTGTTTAAATGTTTTAATTTTTTTTAGAACTAATACCGCTTCTATACACTAAATTATAAACCTCGTCAAGAAGGACTTTCTCAATTTAATACTTATTTCTTTTCCTGTATAAAACACAGTACATAGAAACGATCAAACAAATTTTAATATTTGTTGATAGATATTGGGGAAGTCGTTTTTAAAAATGTTAATATCTGTTGAAGATTGGTGATGTTTTCTTGCATTTATTTATTTAAAATAAAATTAAAACATACGTAACAAGATCAAAAAATAAATAATTATCGAAGGCCATTTAATTACCTTAAAACTATCTATAGAATTATCTAAAAAATTAATTTACCGTCGTCCTTTGTTAGCTACATTTAAAATCTAATCGATAAAAGTTGTAAGAGTTCATTTCTTTAAATGTTGTTCGTAAAACTTAGTTTTTTTTACCGATAAAATATTTCTTTTAGTTTAAATCTTTTTAATAATTAAAAGGGTTTGTTAAAAAAATCTTAGGAATAAATAGTAAAACGAAAATACATTTTTAAGTAATATCTTTACTTCCCTTACAGCATTACAGTTCAAAACTATTTCATAAAATAATAAAGGTTAAAAAAATTAATCTTGACAAATCAAGAACCTTCTTATAGTCGTTGGGTAATGAAGTAAACAAGGAAAATAACTTATTCTTATAATAAAGATCTTCGTAACAAAAAATTGTAACTAGAATAAAATTAAACATTTTTTTTCTCATTATGCTTTAGTATTACAAGGTAAAAAATAATATAGAATGAGTAGAAGATAACCGTGATTCATTGAAGGATTTGCGGTGAGGTTTTCGACTGCATTAAGAAGACAGTATCATTTGTTCACATTTATTAAGAGTACTGGGTTTAATATCAAGTTATTGATTTTGAACAATGTTCAATTGTTAGAAATGAAAAATCCATAGACCACAACACACTAGTGCCCTTTTTCACTTTGCATAAATACGACACTTAAAAGGATGTAGGTTTGGCAAAAACAATACTATTTCACCTTTTCCGTCCACCCCGGGCTCACTTAGTAAGCTGGGACGGACCCCTCCTTACATTCCCACAAACCCTGCGGTAAGACAAGAAGAAGCAGAAAGACTATGAGCGCGCTGAATGTATGGTATGGTAACTAGATATTATAAAAATATACTCGACGAATCTGTTGTTTAATCCAATTTGTAAAATATTGCGAAAAGCTGACAAGTCAGTCCGTAAATATTTTTTGTGCGCAGACCCCGGCACTAATACTGACACGCTACTGTAGTTTACGACACCGGTACTAATACGAGTACGTGTTTGTGGTCCGTGTAAAAGAAAAGTTAAGTATCTCTAGTCTAGTCTTCTACGACAACCAGGGGTAAGTCATATTTTTTATATCCCTTGACTACAGGGGCTTCCTACCTTTATACCTTTCTTCCGGCTTTACAATATTTCATTAATGAAAGGCACGGAAGCAAGTAACATTTTGAAATAATTAGACGTGTCATGTAATCTTACTTTTGCCAACAAGCGCTAATATGGTGAAAAATGCATCGCGCTTTAAAAAAATCTTGACCTTGAATACCTTAAAGAAACTTAAAGTTTACTAGTCCTGTCGACATTTTTATCCCTAAAATACTAAGAAAAATTTATCTTCAATACTGTTCGCCGCATTAAAAAATGTAAGCGTTATAGAAAATAAACTGTCCACAAGAGTTACAATTACGATTCATTTGTAATAAGAAATGGATGATTTCTTTAACATTTTTGTGTGTAGCTGGCTATTAAAATATGCCATATATTTGGTTTATATATTACATATTCATTTTATCATTGACCGTTTCACACAAGGCCTACAAAATGCAAGAAAACTGGTTTTCCCCATTAATATTCACTCTTTATAGTTCTAGGTAATCATGCCTAAATGTCAAACGTTGTTAATAATTGTGTAGCATCAAATCTTAACCACATAACCATTAAAGTGTGTTATCTTTTTTTTTAAAAATCGTTGTGTCATCGAGAAGAATAAATCGAAAACATTAGATGATTTCAATTAAATACAAGCGGTAAGCGGTAAATATTTTCTTAATAATAGGCATTGGTATGTTGTGGGTGTACAGTTATTTTTTTTTATTAGTCGACAGCCGCCTGCATCTATAACCCTAATTTTTTTTTTATTTAATTTTAAGATTATTCCTCCTAGAGTATGTATGTGTAATGAGTATGTTTAGTGGGTAACTAAAGATCACAAACAACGCCTTTTCTCCATGCCATTTTATGCCTTTGGGACCATCGGTTTGGACTGTGTTAATAAATAGGTCAGTGAATCAATAGGGACTTCGAATTTCATATGTACAATTAAAATATTACTTCGGTCCCCCAGATTTCTTAACTTATCACATGGTATAGATGCCAATGAAAAGCTGTTAATTTATGACATATTGTAAGTTGAAACTATTGCGTAATTATGTGTAATTAGGCTGAATAAACTTTAAAAGCACTTTACCGGTGAAGTTATTAATGAAAAGGAAAATAATGTCTTTGACTATCGTGTAATGCCCAAGCCCGTATTTTTTCCGAAAACCATGTGTAGGTTTTATTTTCCCCTATATGTGACGAGAAGCTGGAACATGTTAGTCCCAGTGGAATTTTGACCTCATTGGAATCTTTGTGCTATTGTTTTCCGTTACTCTGAAAGATTAATTTAAAGTAAAAAAAAGAAACAATTGCAATGGAGTAATAAGATAGATGATAAAAAAAAGTTTCCGTTACAAATATTTTTTTTATATATCCGTCCAATTATGTTTACAGCCATGATTTTATATTCACTATTATCTCAGTTGTTTTGGCTAAGATGTATATATAAGTATAAGCTTAATTTATGAATCATTTATATTTACAAACTGCTTACAACTTATAAACTGTAAAATTATTAAACTGCAGTATTATAATCAATTTTTATCGATAAAAACACGATAATTCTTAACAAAAATATGTTACGTAAGATTCTTAAATTCTTGCGATATTTATTAAATAAAGCCATACACCATTATAAATTCACCAGTTTGGCCATATTTAAAAATATTTTTTAAAAAAATTCAAACTACTAAACAACGAAGTTCCTTATGAAGGATAGAAAGTGGTACACGATACATATCGTATTCACAAAATTATTATTTAATAATTTTTGATCGTATGACGCCGCTTCCGGATCAGTTCCGTTTAGTTACGGAATTGATAGCTACCAAGAATACAGTATATGCATCATTTAACGCTTATGTTGCTTCTTTCCCTTTGTTAGAGATTCGACTTTATTCTTACAAGAGAAAAAATTGAAAAATATATTCTTGAATAGACAAGGGATCGTCGGTAAAATTCGATTGTTAGTATTAGAAGTTATTTAAATATGAACTGTCAATAAATAATTTATTATAATATTGCTCTATATAATATGTTAATATGCGATTTTAAATACATACTTTGACACAAATAAAGTAATGGGAACAGTTTTGAAGGTATTATCTCATCGTCCAGTGATAAATATAAAACAAAATAATCAACAGTTATTCTTTGAATAATGAGCTTTCATAATTTTTTTCATTAAGGAAAAAACTGGTATTAATTTTATTAAGCTGTTGTCAAGCATTGTCGTTTATGTGTAGTAATTAATTAAGTTCTATAATATGTTAATAGTTTCCGGTCTTTACTAACTATGTTATGGTATTCATTGATAAATTATTAAACTGTTTTTTTACAGGTTAGAAGAGAGAGGACTACTTGCTGTAGTTACGTGGCTGCCAGTATTTATTCCAATTGTTATTAAAACAATGGAGTGAACGTAAAAGTGTCGAGATGAAGAGAAGAAATATGAGTATGATGAGGTTAGGAAGGTGTGTGGCATTTCTTGCCGCAGCAGCCTTTCTCCTGCCGTTCACTATCTTGCTGATGGTATTCGACCAGCAATATAACCTCACTTACAGTTCGAAAAGAATATTCTACCAAGAGGTGAGTATTACAGAATTTACTACACTACACGTAAAAATTAAAAAAAAAAAAACAGTGTAATACATAAAAGTATTATGGCTTGATTTTACAAATCTATTCCTTTTGATCATTGATTAGTCCGAAGCATTGAAATTATTATAAGAAAAACCTTCACGAAACTGTGTTGATGTTGTATCGGGTTTTATAAATGTAATTTTGTTACAAAAAATAATAATATTTTTAACAATTGATAATATTTCTTTCTTATAGGATTAAATAAAAAAAAATGTTTTTAATTTGGAACTTTTTCACTAACTTTTATTTTTTTCAGTTTTATTTCAAAAAATTTTTTTTTGAAATATTTCATTTTTATGTTCTACTATGCACATTTTATCATAACATGAAATAAAAGAATAATATTTATTATCTAATTTAAATTGCATTAGTAAATAAAAATTAAATGGCAAGCTTTTAAGTTTATTACCAATGAATACTTCGACAGTCCCGGCAATGATTACTTGATCGTCATAATAAAGGCTTAAATCTTTCCGCGATGAGACTATCGCTAGGTGTAGTACGAGCTAAACATTGAATCGAATGCGTCAAGTATATAACGCCGGTATTATAATAAGGAGGACAAATACATTTCAAAATTTCTTCTTTTGCAGAGCGACTTCTATAAAATAAACGGAACCATATACGCTCCCGCATACATGTTAACAACACCTACTAATGTAAGGACACAGGTAACTTATGTAATGTTGAACGTCGAACGACATGTAACTGAAAACTAACACTGCACCTGTGCTTCCCGACACATACTAACAAAGGTCTATTGACGACTTTGCACTAATTCCAGATTTTATTTTAAACCTGTCCGACACAGAGTTGCTTTCAATCTATATGTTGCATTTAGGCTTACAATTGGAATTAATAATAATGCGAAATGTTGTAATATAATAAATTAGTAATTTCCGTAGGGCTCGGTTGTTAACAATGACACTAAAAGATATAATTAATTTATGGGCTTTAATTATGACTCATTAATAGTAGAAGTCCCTTTAATTTTAATATATTTTTGGCAAATTAATAACATTTTTAATTACCTTAATCGTGTTGGTTGTGTCATACTAGACACAATTTTAAAGGTTGAATGTTTTTGTTATAAAGAAACACCGAAGCATATTCCTTCAAAACGACTGGAGTTATAAACGACGTCTATTGGGTAAAAAATCAATGTGAAGTCATTGACATGTCGATGTAGAACGTTTTCTTTTTAATATAACTCTATTATTAACTGATGACGAAGTGGAGGTATGTCAATATGACACATATCTCTTTTTTAATTCGTTTATTTCGCACAATTTTCTAAAATCCATTGAAACTGTGTGTAATTTATTTCTGTTTTCTTTTATCGTCACTTAAATTTTTGTGAAAACATATCATTCTATTGATAAATAAAATGTTTTCTCGCTATAATATTTTTTTATGAGTGTCATCAGTTGACTTTTAACTATTATCCCGTAGTTGTAGTAATACGAGTAGAGTAATAAAAAAAAAAGCGGATCGGTCTAGAATATAGACAATGGAGACATTTCATATCAGTACGAGACTTGAGCTTGTTAAAAATGAAATAATCTTACCAGATTTATCATTGTTTTTATGAAATATAAATTAATAGGTAATGCTAATTATCATTACTATGTGCCTTCAAGTGCGATTATGTTTTTTTTTTTACATTGTCTTCACTTATTATTTTTTTAACGTTTTAATCTTCACTGTTACCATTATTTATTTTATCAGAACCTATTCACTGGAGTCTGTGTTATTACACGCAAATTCAATACTTAAAACATCATTGCACAGAAAAACTACAGGAACAAAATTAATTATTAATTTTTTTGTTAAAGTTCATACATTTTTCCCTACTTTTTAGAGTAGGTACATAGACAAGATCAAAAATGAAACATATCCTTTGCAATAACTAACTGCTTATTATTTGCGCGACGTGGTTTTTTAACTAGATTTCTTTATTTAAATACTTATTATGATTAATGGGATTATGAACAAATGATAAAATGTTATAGGTGCGAGACCAATATGTTAAAATTGGTGTTAAATACATTCTTATAACCAAATACCTATTACGCGTATTCATTTGCGGGCGCACCTCAACGAATGTTTTCTTTATGGTATTCTTTCACTAAACATTATGTAATACTTTCTAGCACATATTTGCTTACAGTTATAAAACTTTTAATGTTTTTTTTTTAAGATCCTATCTTTATTATATGCATTTTTATCGTATCGCTAAATCATTCCAATAAATATTAATAAATTTGATATCGAAAAGATTTAATTAAAAATGATGCTTCCCCTTCAGTCTGTGTACAATTGGTGGATTAATTTTAATATTAAATAGAAAAATTGCCGCGCCCAGAGAAGCGTGCGGGTGAAAGCTACTATTGATTTATAACGTACGAGTATACCAGCACCTTTCATTTTTAATAATCTTTTCAATTTCTTGCAGAGATCTGATCATTATAAAAACATTGCCACATGTACTATTTAACTTTAATAATTCTTAATCATATTAAAGTTCGAATGAAGTTATGTGTAAAGAAAACATTTAACAGTAAGCAGTGGCGGTACTCCCATACAGGCACGTAAGCCCGACATACCCCATTTAAGTAATATGGTAACTAAAATTAACAAATCATCATTGCTACAAAACAACACAACCAAAAAGATAAAAAAATGTAATATATTAAGCCTGAACGGCTTGCCCAATAGGCACCTCACTGCCAGTAACGGCTATTGCTCTACGTGGTTATTATTTTTAATTGTTTTATTATTTTTTGTAGTGTTTATTATTATATTAACACTAGATTTATCGGACCCGTCATTTTGACGGAACAACCCCAGATAAAAAGTTAAGTATACTAATATGAGTTCGACTCTTTTCTACCGTCTCTGATAACATTATTCTATATATTTTATTGCAAAACAGAAAAAGTAAGAATTAAATAATGCACAAAATTACTACAGACTCATAAAGAAAACCATAAAACTGTGTCGGTAAATCTAGTGTTAATAGTTTCAATGAAACTTTGTATATAATATACATGTAACTAAATCCAAGATCCAACATTAAATTTTCCTATTTTCCATTATTACTGTTAACATATTTTATAATGTAAAGAACAAACATAGGGGTAAGCTTTTCCTAACAAAAAATTATAGTTATCAAAGCACCATACAGAAAGACAGATGTTTATACATAAAAAAGGTACATAATTTACGCGTCAAAATTATGGGTTATTATAATACGATTTATTTTAGTTTATTTATACATAGTTTCGTATGTATGCATGTAAGTACAAGACAAGTTCTATTGTAAAATGCAAATAAGCGAACTGTTAAATAAATTATATTGCATGCGACTACGTCAAAACCATAAAATTGGTATGCAAGCCACAACCTCAGGTCAGCGACGTAACGGTACATGAGTTTCAAGATAAATATCCTGAGAAATACTTTACAATGCCCGTTTGTAACTAAAGAAAATATCACAGTAACAGTTTAAATATACAGTTACATTTATGAGACCGTACTTTCACAAGTGTCTATTTTATGTACATCAATAAAACGATAAAAAAATTACGTCTTCACGGATATTTTTACCCTTTACATTTTTATTGACACATATTAGGGGCCAGTTTAGGCTATCGAATAAAACTACGAGTATAATTTATCATAAGCTTAATTCACTTTTTAACAAAAAAAACTTGACAAGAAGTCTTAAAAATGACTTTTTGTCAAGTTCTTTGAATTTAATCTGTAATGCAGCAACAATATTGATGAAACTAAAAATCTTTTTCATCTTCTCAGCAACGCAGCACTGGCTCAATTGTTGCGGTTTTTCATGGCCGACGATGATCACTTGTGTCATAAAAGCAAAGAGAAGACGCAAGCTTTAGGCTTAAAAAAAAAGTAAAACCAAAAGTAGAACCATAATGCAATAATTATTTCCTTACAAATGAGAAAAAAAAGTTACGTCTCCACATTAGTAAATATTTATGTTACTAAATGTATAAGTGTATTACTCCAGGCATTCTGACAGTTGGCTTCATTTCAGAACACTTCTAGAATTTCTGTGAATTATGACTTTACGTACGTTTTCCACGGACACAAAATCATAGCTTGTTGCATCAATACTAACATTATCCATGTGCAATGATGTGTATTATATAATGGGATGGAAAGTGTCTTCGCCGTATTGGATTTATAAGATAATGTATGTCATACATATACGAATACGTTACAGAAACAAATCAAAAAAAATTCCTGCTGCTGTGCTGGTTTTATATTATTTTAAATAATGGATAGTAATTATTTAATACAGCGATGATACACCTATAAAAGATTACATCCACACGTATTAATTTTTTTGCGTTATGATAAAAAAATTAATACATGTAAGTAACATTTATAATAATATGATTGTGCATTTATCGAATTCGATAAAAAATAATGAGGTACATTTTTTTATAGTTTAATCAATTAAACACGTCATTATTTTTATTTATCTTAATAAATTATTAACGTTTTGTTATTGTTTTGGGACTGATTAGTCATACAAATATAACAATTTACCGTTTTATTCTACAATTAAGTTTTGTGAAAAAATTATTTTCATGGATACATTTTTTTATGTTATGGGCTTACACGTGGCCTGAATTTCACCTGATGTTAAGTGACAATGAGGCTGTAGATAATGAAGCGTGTTCGCCCGGATTATTATATATCAAACTCTCACATGTCTGGCTGCCGGAAAACAGAAATGATGTTATGACGGCAGATTGACATAGAGGATGGTTACTAACCTAGTGGGTTTTTAAAAGCACTACCACCATACAGACTCTTACTACTCCTGTGGTCCGGGAATCAAATCCGGTGCCTCCACGTTACAAGGCAAGCAGGTAAACTATTGCCCCATGCAGGCAGCCTAAATTGGTATATTCCATGAAAAACAGCTTTAATATACTTTTGTATACAATACGTGCATATTGTATACGATATATATATGTGTCATGAAGGATTATTTTGATTAAAATAAAATATAAGTTTCATTAAAACTAATAAGTTGTCATAATATTAACGTGAATAGTTTGCAATATTTGATAATAATGTTTTGTAAGACGGTCCCTCGAGTATATGAGCCACACTACGGCACGTGCGGCGGTAATCGCGTTAGGCTGCCTGTCATACCGTTGCGTTAAAGCGTGGTCGTCTGTGATTAGACCAACTCGGAATACACGGTGTAACAATTTGCATTTTGTAAATATTGATTTTTAATGATAATATACATACGTAACGTGAAAATTATAACTTCGAAATATTCAAAATCCTGACAACGATTAAAAAAAATAACCAATCCGTTACTCATTATTTATGTACAAAACTACTTCTTTCTATCCACTTAAATTATTACATTGAGATTTTATTTGCATTAATAAAAAAAGCGATATAAAATTATACTTTTCAATAATTATTATAACGAGGCAATACTTTTAGGTGATGACTTCGCATTTTTTTGCAAGAAGTCTTTATAACGTCGAATAAATTGTGAGTTACGATGCGCTGGGTCAGATGACTCGACAAAAAGCGAAGACCGGTGTTGCCGCAAGCCCGTTTACCTTATTACAGGGCACCGAAGAATAAAACGGCTCGCCTTGACATTGCGCGATTTCTTCCGCGCACTAGATATTCGTGCTTTGATTTATAATTTAATGTTTTTAACTAATTTAACGTCGGCGTTACTTTACACGTAAAGTAAATTACGTTCTAGTTAAAACAGCTTTGTAATTCAAATAGAAAGCAATGATATAAAGTATAATAACACTCAAAAGAAAGTCTACACGAGTAATGCAAATTGCGTTCTCAATTAATGGGTAAAACTCGTAAGATTACTTTGTTGATTTTTAATTGTGAATGTATTTCAAAAGAAAGAGCGTTAACATTTGTTTCTTTTCTATAAACAGTTTTTCTTATTTTCTTTTGTGTTTGAATTAACACTGTGTTGTCTAAATTTTACTAAAGATATTTATTGTGGGATATTTGGATTTCAGTTAAAAGTTTTGTTTTTTTCAGCTTCTGTTTATCTGAAAACAACTATACTTTAACAGTAATCAACAATTGCTTAATGATTGGTTATTTTTTTCACTTTAGGGGTTAAAACTTTTTTTTAGAATTTCTTACGAGACTTAGCTCGATATATAATGTTAACGCATTATCGAAAGGTGGCGAGGAAGAAATTCTCTCATCTTGTTGTGTTTTTCTCAATAAACTCTATACCGCAGTTTTTTTTTCATTAAGAAATTAATAAAGAAATAGTCAGAATAACGGTCTAAATGTGGGCGAGCGGCGACGACGAAAAGCCTAAAAATCGACTACCGGTCAATAAAGCGTTAATAAAAAAGGGAATCATTAAAAAAAAACAATTTTTATTTAAAAAAAAAATCTAAACGTATAATTGAGAACTTCCTCAATGTTATCGGTTAATAAATTGACGATTGGCATGATAATGTTAAATGATATTTTGGATTATGAATAACGAAGCATTAGTCGCGAAGTAAAATGCCTTGTACGACAACAAGCATCAATAATTTCTTAAAAAATGTTTTTATTATTACAGAAATTCGAAAAAAAATTATACTAAGGTTATTTATAACATAAAAGTGGCACAGCATACAACCTCTTTGCGCCTTTATTTCCTTACCTGATAATATATCCCAGAATTCTCAATGCTAGTGAGATCCACTTCAAGTATTTTTCGTATGTTCATGTAAAAAAATATTGGCTAAGATTTTATTCGCATGCTTTCATTTGTTTTTTTGTTAAAGTGTTTCTACGATGCGAAAATGTTAAAGCAATGAGATATCTGTGAATAGTCGCGAAACATAAATAGTCAATGATCTGTAAACTAGCGCGGCAGACAGAGGCTTATATTTACTAACATAAAATCAACCGTTAATGTAAACAGTCAGCTAAATTTAGTTCTATTATGCAGACATATCACTTAACAACTATCTTGATTACTTATTAAAAGAAGTTTGACTAAGCTTGAGATGGATTAATATGTTGCCTATCGGAACACTCTTAACCATTTTTCGTGTCGAATCAGCAATGGTTTATTTCGCTTATATATTATCTGTAAATATTTATATTTGACAAACAGCTTGCAAAATTTACAATAAAACTAGTGTATAACGCAAAATAAACTGATAATGTCAAATTTAACTTTTGCAACACAAAGTAATTAAAAGTTATTCAGGTTGTTTAGTTACTTGACGGAAATGAAAGCGTTTAAATGCCTTGTAATTTCGTCTAGAAGATGGTTCAGCTCAATTCAGCTTATCTTATAAAACCATGATTTATTATTTGAAGATAAAATGTCTATAACAACTGTTACAAGATCAATACTCAAATAGGTTTCTGTTAATTTGGAGGTAAAAAAAGTACTAAAGAGAATCGGTCGAACTATATCATTCGTGCGAACGGTATTGTTCGTTTTTTATACGTCCGATTGCGTTGAACATTTTTGTTTATTTTGTTACCAGCTCGATTTCTCAAAGTAAACTTTATCAACTATTTTGACAAACGTTCAATTTACATTCCGCCAAACATTTCGCAGTAGTTTCAAGCAAAACAACGATGAATTATTTTTGTTAGTTAAAAGTGATAATAAAGTTGATGCTGTAATTTAAGGCGTTTTGATATAATCAATTGTTTGTTGATGACTAATATTTTATATACAGAAAATCGTAATTTAATAAAAAGATAAATAAAGTACTTTTTTCACATCAACGGTACTTCTGTTTAGCTTAGACGTTAATGAAAAATATAACCTGGCGTTTGTTTTATTGTTCCAATCACAAATACGCCAACTATGAAAAATTAGATTAGAAAATGAAATCAAGAAGACATTTCTTTTATTAAGAATAATGAATGGAAGAAGCTTTAGTAAAAAATTAATAAAACTGTTATGAAGGTCCGAAGTTATTCTACTACGGCAGATTGACGCAGTGCGACAACATTCTGCATACGTTACCCATCTGACCGCATCCAGCAGATTCAGTGATTTATGTACCTATATAGACTATACATAGTTTGTTTAGTAGTTTGAAGTTTTAATCCAAAATATTTATTGAGTATGATGCAACTAATGTCACGTGGGTTTCTTTTACAGTATAATATCGTGTTGAACCGAAAAATTAATTTTTTATAAATCTGATCTAATTCGAGGGATGAAGAGAATGAACAATAATTAATTAATACGTTTAGACAGTAAGGAATAAAAAAAAATCCTACAAATAATGACCCCTGAATCGCTATTGTCTTTTTACTTTTTATATTATGATGTACAGAACCAAATCGTGTGTTCCGAGGGAAGTGCTTTAAAATTACAGTGCTACTTATTATTCGAATATTGGAAGCATAAAAAGTTATAAAAGTATTCAATTAAGAAATATTACTTTGGATTTATAAGAACTGTTGATATTAACACATTTCGTGCCACGTGGAGCGTATACGACCTACGCTGAAATATCTTTTGATGAAGTTTTGACTCCATGTTTTGTTAAATAATTACTTTTATCTTAAAACATTTACATTCAACTTTAATTCACATCAAGAATAAATCAAATTTTTAATAAGTGAAGAAATTATTAAAAAATTCTCAATATATCGTCCTCACAAGTACGCAAGGGAAAAATCTTTTAAAAACGCTCTGGCATGGACGTTACTAACAGTTTATGACAATTTTGTATAATGTATAAAGGTGTCTACCTATGAGTACATTTATGCTAAAATGTATTTTCCCTATGTCGTGGTTAAAGGGGTTCTACCTATAGAGTTAAATAATTCCATGCATAATAAGTAAAATTGTTGGATTATAACTACATAACATTAATAAATCTATAAACTAATAAATTTATTGCGCACTATTAACTAAATAGGACACGGTAATGTAATGTAATGCTAATTGGCTAAAATACCTTACATATTGCTTGGCAGAAAATTGATCTCAATCTTAAAATTTATACGTAATCTTTAAGTTATAAATGGAATAACATTCTAATAATCATTTGTTCTTTATTAAAAACGTTACTACAACTAAAACTACTTAAATTGTAAAAATAATATAACCTCTCATTTTTGCTTCCTTAGCGAGAACAATACTATAAACATAATTATAGATGAAGAGAAAAAGTTTCTTCGTAAGAAATAAAATTATTTTTTGACAAAATAGAATTGTATAATGAATGAAGTAATATCTGTCTGCTTTATAATTTCACAAATTCTAGTTTTGAAATAGAACTTTAAACTCGAACAATTTCAGATACAACGCGTACAACAGATGGTAACAATGTTTAATAATGCTAAATATCGATTTAGCATTATTAAACATTGTTTAAACATTGCCAATCGTGGCAAGCACATCATTCCACAGTGTGTTGTTCAATTTCCCCGAGCTCTTCTACAAATAGTCGCACAGGTTCCGTTGTGTGACAATGGAACGGATACAGTGGTGTCTAGGTTGCAAGCTGCGCCTCGGAAGCCCGCTCGCCCGCATTTCCTGTTATCTGCAACTTACGTAACTCATGCGCTAGCTGTTCTTTCCTCACTTCTACAGTCTAGTCTAAATAGTGCTTTGTAAACTTTTTATATTAAAACTCTTATTATTTTTTTAAAGTTATTGTTACAAAAAATATTATCAAATACCCGCACAAAAATGTTTCGGTCGAATATTATAACCAGCCACGACGCTTGTTAACACTTGATGGTATCCTAAGTTTCCTGAGTTACATGAGTAGTTAGATAGTTTTTTCGAACCAATAAGTTTTCGTACGTATCATCAGTGATACATACGAAAGCCAGGAAATTCCGGGCTAGCATACTTAACCATCTACCACCTCATTGTCACTTACGACAATGTGAAACTGATGGCGAATGGTAGCTTATGGCCTTCCCAAATTTTTATGAATGTCATAAATGCAATGCACATATGAATAGAAAGATTAACAATAGGTTTCAAATACGCTTTACGGACGTAAATGTGATCATAGATTCAGGTCACGAAGTCTATTTAAACGTGATGGATTTGGTTTATAGAACTTTGTAATGTTGATTTTTTGTAAATATTACCGATGAGGATGATGTTAATAAATGTTACCTGTACTTGATTGCAGTCTAGGAATTCATTTTAAATTTTACACCGCAGATTCGGCAGATTTTGTCTAGTAAGTTTTCATATTACAAGTATTGAGTTTCTTATAATCGCGTTAAGAATTTTGTTTGAGTTTTCTTATCAATTTATTAATTAACATATTTAACTATCAAGTGTTTGAAAAAAAAAATCTTAATAAATACAAAATAAATAATTGCTGTTTTTAATTGAAATTGACATTTAAGTGTAAACAAATTACTATTAAAAGATAAAATGAAACCTTAATTTTTAAAAACAACTGTTTTTGAATGATTAACTTCCCAAACACCCAGTCGCTGATATCAAGCAGTTTATCAATTATGGGCAATACAAATTTGCTTTTTATAGAAAATAAAAACTTAATTTACATCAATTCTTAAAATTAAGTGATTTGTATACTTAAGAAACAATAATCCATTTGAGACATCAATGAAAGTTTAAGTTCAATAGAAAGTTTAGGGAAACTAAAAACTTATAAAGTGTTCTTACTTTTGCTTTAAGTATTAAGGTTCTAAAGTTGTAAATCAACTTTCCATTTTTTCGGCTATCGCATATGGAAAGATCATTTAAAATGTCTTAATCAGAAAGGAAAGACAAAGAAATAAAAATAGAGCAAAATGTCAAATAACTCGATAAATTGGTTAAAAAACTCAAAATATCAACACACTGCAAACTTTTAAAAGAAAAACTCGGAAAGATTTTAATCTCGCTATTCTTTTCTATTTACTAATTGATACTAAAAATCGAGTAAACTTTTTATCGTTGATCAATTTTCGAAGAAATTTAGCAAAATCATCAACCTAAATTGTATTTTTGACAGCTGTTATACGAATTAAAATTTCTAACTAGATCGTCGAGTCATCGAGGAGAATCGATCTAGACCATTTTATATATTAACTTTATGTATAATGATGAATAAGTTTATGTGCAGAACATGCTATTATTAAATTATTCCGCACATAGAGTAAGGCGTAGGTACTACATAATAAATACTATAGAACAAATTTCGAATATTTAAGCTTTCTTATTTGTAGTCTAATTTTTTAAAATAATAGGGTACCCCGAAATGTATTAATGATCAAATTTCATTTGGATCGTCGTAATCAGGCAACATACATTGGATGAATGTGTATTGTACATACCATATTTTTTTTTACTATCTAGCTATATACAAAACCATGAATATAAATGAAAGTTCATTGTAACTTCAACAAAGCGTACCCAAGAGCCGGATACATTAAGAGTCTATTAGTGTTTCACCAGTAAAATAACATCAGATCCATTATTTGTCTTTTCAAAGTCTAAATTGAATGACAGCATAACAAAATGGCAATTTACTTTAATACAGTTTTATTCTTGTAATCCAGTGAAGATATTTTATAACATTTTAAATACCAATAAACAATAATAGATCCCGTATTTGCTAAGGTTTTAACTAGATCGTAATTTTGCATTAACTTAGATACATTCATTGATTAAATTTTATACAAATCTTTATTTCAAAACTATTTTTTTCCCTTTTATAACACCTAAAAACATTACAAAATATGTATTCCTCTTCATCCATATCTAATTAGTTTCCATTATATATATTCAATACCAATATGTTTCTCTAAATCATAAAAAACATGCTTTCTTTAACACTATTACGTAGGATTTAATGGCTAACATGAAAGGCGTGGCCTTTATTGTTTGAGTGCTGATAATATACGACCGGGCTGCAAACTGTAATGTCAGCATTTTGATTGATGCGAGACCTTCGCCTGTATGTAGGACGATTAACCATCAGAAATGGGTTATAACAAAATAGAGCTAAGATCGAGCGAAGGAATTTTATTAAACATACAAAGTAAATCCTTAGAAATGATTTAGGAGTTGATAGGTTTATCTATATCATTATATCTGTAAACCAAAATTTGGATGATAGTTTAATTTAAACAAAATATTTTTCACATAAACCAAATTAACCGGTGATGAAAAGAAACTGAAAAATTACAGTTTAGACAGAAATTATTAATAGGTGCCAAATCAATCTTTTCTATTTTGTTTCCATCTCAGGAAAACGTGGAAGTATATTCTTTTCAACAAGAAAGTATCGTTAAAAGCACACAACGTTTTAATAACAGCACAAAATGTGCTTTATTTTTAGAACCTATTCTGAAATATGCTCTTTCCGACAAATCTGCAGGAGTTATAATATCTGTTAAGAATTTCAACCTTGTCGGTGAGAAAATAGCAATAGTAGATTTTTATCTAGTTAAAAATCTGTATCACTGAGATGAAGTAAAGTTGAATTTAACTACAAAAATAAACCATAATTAATACCATGGTAAAGACGACGTGAATAAAAAAAGCAAAAATAACATCATATTATAACTTTCTTTGATGAGAATAGGCTTGGGCAAAAGACCCTTCTAGACAACAAGCGTTGCATTAGTTCTTTCTAATAAGAGTTGCGCCAGAGCGTACCGCACCGTCTCCTACGAGGCGGTCTGCGTAATAGCGCGAACTCCGTCATGGGACCTCGAGGCCGAAGTCCTGGCCTCGGTCTATTGACGGAGATCAGAGGCGCGCGTGTGAAGAGTGGAACCATGCCCGGAGGAGACGGGACGTCTGAGGGATGCTCTTCGTCGCCGGCTCCTCAGAAATTGACGGCAATGGTTGGAGAACCCGGCTGCTGGCCGTCTTACGATCGCGGCCATTCGCACGGTCTTAAAGGACTGGGTGCAGAGGAGGCACGAAGCCATGACGTTCCGACTAGCACAGCTTCTCTCGAAGCACGGGTGCTTCGGAAGGTACCTGTGCAACGTGGTGGGGAGGAAATCCTCCACCGAGTGCTACCACTGTGGCAGCCTGGACACTTCGCAGCACACCCTCGTGGAGTGTTCGGCTTGGTCAGCTCACCGCGCTGAGCTGGTCGCGGTCGTGGGGGCGGGTTTCTCGCTACCGACTGTGGTGAAAGCCATGGTCGATAGCGACACATCCTGGGGAGCGATGGTCTCCTTCTGCGAAGAAGTCATGTCGCAGAAGGAGGTGGCGGAGCGGGCGAGCGAAGAGGACCCTTCGTCGCAGCCTATCCGTCGCAGACGCACGGGTCGCAGGAGGGCGGCGCACGACCGCCTTATGCTGCTTTAATGGGGATTTCCGGTGACGGACTCGGGACATCCGTTACCCGTCGCAAAAGTCCCCGAGATGGGGTTGACGGGTCACGTTCTCCGTCCCGTCGACCATGGAGAGGGTGTGGACCTCGAAAGTTCCGAGAGGGACCTGCTCTGTGTGAGTGGACATCGCCGGCGTAACTGCGGAAGTATGCGAAAGCTTCCCCATGACTTCGCCATAGGAAGAAGAACCGTGGGAGTTTTAGTCGGTGCAAGTCCGACATTACCTGTCCTTGTCTCCGCGAAGAGATGGTATGCGAAGGCATTTCCCCCACGTAAAAAAAAAAGTTATTTCTAGTAAAATCACAACCCACTTGCATTGTACATCTTGAGGAATAGCCAACAAAGCAACCCTATTATCAGTAATTAAATCCCCGGTTTTTGTTATTCATCAACAAAAGATCGCATTGAGGTGGAATTCATTCGTCTAGTGATACTGTTTTGAGTCAATTCGTTACTTCTACCACGTTTTCATTTGCAGTGTATTTATTGTTCTTTGCAACGGTATTCTGTTCATGCAGACCAAAACATTCTAACATTTATATCTGTTGCGAGGACGAAGTTTGTATACGTTACAGTGTTCAGAATTCAGTAGTTATTTTTTTAATTTATTTGGTTAGCGAGATTATGTCTCATACAAATGTATTATGTCTCAAACCGTCA
The DNA here is from genome assembly GCA_018245475.1 of Pharmacophagus antenor. Lineage (NCBI taxonomy): Eukaryota > Metazoa > Arthropoda > Insecta > Lepidoptera > Papilionidae > Pharmacophagus > Pharmacophagus antenor. The sequence continues at coordinate 21,762 of DWQX01000813.1, forward strand.
AGCAGATTGTTGTGTCTTTGTAAACATCTTAAGTACCAAGTACCTCTTGACTGATTTGGTATGATGAACTTAACATCGACAGAACGTCCTACTCCCTTCGTTTCTATGTAGTATTAAAAAAATATCTATAAGTACCAATAATCCATTTCATTAAACTTCTATTACTAGATGAACCATTGATATTGTAATTGTAATGTTTGTCATCTTTAAACAATCTCTGTGTGTATTTATTTCATTGTCAAATAAATATATTATTGCTTTGTGTTATTCAATTATGATTGCTCTATTTGTATTCTAATATATTTGAGGCGCGTTATGAACGAGGTTATTGTTATTGTTTCAGTAGTTAACCTTTTGATTCATGAATTAAATATTACAGCAATACCTACTTGAATTCGTTTAAACCTATTCGTTACGATCTTGCTGCAGCGATAGAGTGTATGCATATTGAAAGTGAACAATTAATACAACATGCCATTAGTGTTTCGAAATCGCTTCTTAATAAAAAGGATGGTTGTAGGATTTTTTCGACCCCGCTTAGCTTTCGTCCTAACTGTCAATCTACCTCCATAACAGCATTGCTCTGTTGCAGCAGTCATACATGTGAAAGCCAAAAGCATTCTAAAAGCTCTTCACCATCTACTACTCTATCGTTTTGTCCACTTAACATCAGGGGAAATGGATATCAAGAGTTAGACTATAACCGCTAAAAAAACTAAAAACTTATACCGTTGATCTTGTTTTTTCAGATTATTCCGATAATATAACGATCTATCGTTTATATGTTTATCTCTACTCTTATCAAACAATCAATAATTAATTGACTGTTAATTTTTAGAAACGATCCTCTCCTTTAATTCAGAATAATAAACACTAACAGACAGTAGAAACTTTATATAAATCTTACAAGGAAATTGTTTCATTCGATCAATACAGTCGGTAGTTCCTATGTCTTTTAAATGAACCGTAAGCTTTTAAACATTTATAAATTCGTATACGTACGATATTGTATGACATTAAACTACTGACTACATTTAACTGTTACATATACGTACACTGTGTACGTAACAGTCAAATTATTAGATATATGTATACCACTAAAATGCTTATTAGTTAGTATATATATTACACTTCCTGTTACTTCTTCATTAACGAAGAAAGTTAAGAAAATAAATTACTTATTGATAGAAAAGATTTACCAAATAAATTGTATTAATTTTTATTTTTATATAATAACAAACAGTCAAATTTAATATTTTTAAACTTTAAATATAATACTATTTTATATACGTAAGTATTTTTTCTATGTACATAAAAAAGGAACAAAATTCTTTGATCAATTATCCTAAAATTGGAACTCAATGTTATTTATACAAAGAAGAAATATTTATTCCATATGCAAGTATAAATTCAAATCATCCTTTTTTTTTAAATTTTTTTTAAACTAATATTTTATAATATGTTACCAGGAGCCAATTTAAAACCTGTCGTTCCATAAATAAAAGGGTGAGTCAAATGGCCTTTTTCATGCAAGGCATGAATTTAATGAAAATGCCTTTCGTATACACAACACTTACTGGAGTAACGTCGTGTCAGCAACATGCAAAACTTAATACGAGGAATATCATCGCATGCTTGTTATCTTTGTGATGCAATTGGTTCACTAACGGAATTAATATTAGGTACACCGCATAGGCTTGCTATCCAATTCCTCTCTTATTCATTAATGCATCAATGTTAAGTGGTCTGTAGTTAATAAATTGGAGGTCCATAAGATATTAATGGGGTCACGACAACCGATTTCATATAGACAGGTCGTGACTTTACTTGTGGCTTCCAGTGAAAATTATATAATTCATATTAGTATACAGACAATAGTACAAATTTATACATACATACATAAAAATATATAATTAAACTCAGATATTTTGCATAATTTACATTTTTATATTCTCTACCAACTATAAAAAGTACATTTGCAGGTGATCTATTTATAAAAATTCTAAATTGAATAAGTAGATGGTCTACCCAAAAATAAAAAACATGCTAAGTGGTAGACAACATAAAAAAAAATTAGGATATCTGATCTAGATTATTTGTTTAATTCTGATTACAAAAATTAGTTTTCTTTTTTCAATTTTCTTAATTACGTACTAAGTGCTATATATGCAACGCTAATATTATCAAATTTATTGCGCCTTTCACTATGAGGGAATAATCCTTGACGAGTTTTAAAGAAACGAATGGATTTTTTTTAAAGAATCTTATTTTTATATAATAAAAAGATAATTATCTTTAATAGCAAGGATTTGCAGGAATTTTTTAACAAATTTCCCTCCGCATTTTGACACTTAAGATGGCTAAATTTTGATTTTCCAACAGTTCCACTACATACAGCTCCCTTCAAATCATTTTCTAAAGTTTTCTAATTATTAATTACACGGGAATACTAGAAATCTTTTCGAATTGGTTCTTTAAAATATGCAGTTATAATTTTATCTTTGTTAATTGGTTTACTAAATATATCATTGTAAACATTAACAAGCCATTTAATATCAATTACCTTATTAATAAATAAATATTGATCTGGAATATTCGAGAAGGATTGAACCATAATGGAAATGTATCTATTTTATTTCAATTTTAAAGCATGAATCCAAAAGATTTAAGGAATGCTTTATTATATCAAAATAATAAAATCTCACCTATATAAAAACGAGGTATTTTTAATGTTACTTTGTTTTAATTGGAAATTGTCAGTGAGAAAACAGGACCAGCGCATGTAGCCGGAGAATGTAAAGGACTTGTCGTATATACTCGTACGTTTACCGTTATTAACGGGTAGAAAGTACAGAACAAACTTCCTCGCGTGATATTACCATAATAAAATAAAAATACCAAGTTAAGGATACCAGTGCCCAAGCATTATCTTTTAAATTTCACAATTTAGATAGATATAATAATTTAATCCAGGACAAAAAAAATAAGTAATCTTAAAAGTTATAAAAACAAAACGTTTTGGGCATTGTTACGAATATCTGTAAATCCTTACGTATAAGAAAATAAAAAGTTAATAAATATAGGAAAATAACCATGTTGCTCTTAAACTAATTCAAGTGTTATATATATAGTACCATCACACACTAAGTACATTATTTGAATATTTTTCTTTTACTGTATTCTTATTTTTCACTTGCTTAAAATGTTTTCTTTTCCTTAAAATCGAGTGGAGGCAAACACCACAGTGGGATTGAGTGCAATATAATATTAATGCATTACTATAATAATAATCTTAATTGTGTTGAGATTAATCACAAAACCCCTGAATATTCAATAAATTTCTTTAGGATTTCTGTAAATTATAATTTTGTTTTGAACGCTATTGTTTACGAGTACATCGTAGTGTCGATAAAAAAATATTGTGGGTATGGGTACCAGTAAAATTACAATGTAAAACGATTAAATTACCAGAGATATTAATTTTAACATTTTATTGTACACGTCATCGGAGGGAGAATATTAATTTTGTTGAACAGTTAAAAAGTGGTTTAGAGCAACGATTCCTAAATGGTTTACCAGTGTATTCCAAAATTTTGTGCAAGAGCCGCCAAGAGTAACTTTTCGTCCAAGAATAATATATAATGTTTGTAAATGGTTTGTATGATTTTTTGTTTCAGTATTTATTCGAGAATGGTACGCACGATGAGCTTTTGCCGCGAGATAAATTCCTTGAAGTCGGTGCAAGAATGGATGGACGTAAAGATTACTTAAGGAGCGAATGTTCAAGATTGGGCTTGGACAGTTCGAGTCACAAAGCCTACGCTTGGGAATATCTCATCAATAGGCAGTACCACGTGATATGGTACGACCATGAATGAGTCTTTTATCGTTATTCATTCAGTAGTATTTATAAATCATAGCTTTATTATCATATCGATCTATGTTTACCTTTTGTATATCTTATGAATCGGAGACGACTACATCTAACAACTGTCCACATCCAAAATATTGTGACTTAATCAAATGGACGACGGCTTTTCGTTGACTTCAATGAATTCAAGATTACAACGGCTACCGTTTCTTTTTATCTTTTCATGAATAAGAAATATATGCGTTTGTTTTATGTACCTATAAAATAATGAAATAGAATGTTTTTAAAGTTCTATTACATTATGAATCGTATGGAGGAAAAAATATCGGCGTATGTAAATCTAATGAGACATTAATTTTTCTAAACTTTTAGGCTGGATCACAATAAAAATTAAGACCCATTGGCGTGTCAATACATAAACTGGTCATAATTGTTATAACCGAACAATCATCCATTTCATTTATTTATTCACATTTACACAAAGTAGGCAAAGCGGATTTTATGTCTCAGGTATTATATATTTTCAGGCATAAAGAATCATCCATTTTCATGTATAAAGAGTTAAAAAATATAGGATGACAAGAGCTATCTGTCTATATACTGTGATACGAGTACAAATTACGAAATGTTATTTTATTAATGTGAACTTTCTTGTAAAAATATAGTCCACTGGACTACACCATAGTATACCGTAATGTCTTAGGCATTATTAAAATAACGAACTAATCTCACCATTTCAACCAGCCTCTAGACCAGTGTTTCCCAAGGTGAGGCGTAGGCCCCAAAGGGAGGCAATTTTGTTATATAGAGGGGGAAATGGGCAATTTAAAAAAAATGCTAATAAGATTTTTAGAAATTTTAGTTTTCATTTGTTTTTGAGGGCACTCGATAAAAATTGCAAGGGTGTAGGGGGACAAAGAAACATTTTTTATTCAAAAGTAGGACGAGAGCAAATAGGTTGAGAAACACTGCTCTGGACTCTTTTACATCATATATGGCATTCCAACAACTTTTAGCTGAATACAAAACTTATATTGCAAAATCTCATAACATAATATAATTATACAAGTTTTGTGGGTTGAGATTAGATATTTATTGCGTTGTTTTTTATATTACACAACTGTTTCCTAACAAACATCTATTCATAGAATGTAAGATTTATAATATATTATGAAAATGTAATTTGGATGCAATTTAAATGTTGAAAGACCATAACAGAAGGTTCAGAGACCTAATTGCTAGTATATTTGCGTATCGTCATAGTTTTTAGCATATCAATTAGTTTTCTTAAAGAGAATGAATCACCAATTAACTATGTGCTCATTGTTTATAATAATCGACTTGAAACGATTTTTATTTATTTAACTTTACAAATATAGTTTGTTTATTGCAGGTGTAACATATTCAAGGCAGCGTCGACCTCGTGGATGTACAATTTCAATCTAATGGCAAACTATTCAGCAGCTTTTTTGGATAAGACGAAAGAAGTACCTTTACAACTTGCTAGGAAGAAATACGCGAGGCCAACGGTTGAGATGATTAGGAAAGCTCAACCAGACTCAATAACATTTCTCATCGTAAGACACCCTCTAGAACGATTGGCATCAGCGTACAACGACAAAATTGTACACGCGTGGCCCAAGTCGTTCCATGACAAAATGGGTCGTAGAATTATAAGAAAATATAGAAAGGTACTTTGTTTTTTTAATTTATATAAGTTCATGCTTAACCATAATTTCACTGGGAATAAGTAACGATGATGTTTTAGCTGGTGAAGCATATCAACCTATTCACTCGACTTTTGTATACACCTACTTTATAATCGCACGAGAACTCAAATGTCAGCGGATCAATCTTTTCACGCGTCGCGAATTGCATCTTCCTAATTAGGGGAATAACAATTTTACCACTAATATTTTATCTCTCGTGATATATTCAAACGATTTAATCCAAAACCTATAGATTGATTCAACTCAATTTAATCTTGTCAATTTAGAGTTTATTATTCGTAATTATATAAGAATTACTGTAATAATCATACGAAAATCTTTATCGAAAAAGTATTAACGTTAGAAAAAGTGAATCTTTATCTGCGTGAAAATCGTGGTACGACGACACAGTTGTGACCAGTTTGTACCCAATAAAAAGGCTTTCTCTAATATTAAACCGCATTAAACTTAATACTCCGCGATATAAAATATAAATTACATTATGTATTACATATCAATTGTGTTATATTCAAATTATACATTATGTTAAGTTAAAAATTTTACAATCAACTGTACTCAAGGAATTTCCTTCTCAGCATAACTATATTATTTTCTTAATAAATAGTAGAAATTATAATTGACAAAGAAAATAATACTTTACAGCTATATAGTGATAAACCAATGCCTACGGAAAGATACCCGGTGTTCGAAGAGTTTGTATCGTATGTCCTTGACGAGGCGCGCGCTAAACGGACCTTGGATATGCACTGGACCCCATATTCGGACTTCTGTACACCGTGCAAGTTTAATTTTGATGTCATACTGAAGTTTGAAACACTTGATGTAAGCTAATTGTCATAAATAAGAAATTTTTAGATGAAACCTCTAGTAAAGATATTTTTTATTGTACCATTATTTAAATTTCGGAACAAACCTGTATTCTAATATTAAAACAAATCTTAAATCATAAGCTATTATCATCTAGAACAAAACCGATCTTATGTTTTAATTATTATGATTAAAAATTTACAATTCATAAAAAAATATTATTATATGTATTCTATTAAATATATATGTTTTATAATCAGCTAAAGGTTGAGTCAGGGCATAATAATATTATATTCTATACCTTTGTCACTTGATAATAATTAAAACTTGCAACGTATACTGTGCATATGGAACAAATGACAATAATATCATGACTTCAAAATAAAGGGGTAATATTTGATTGGAACAATACTATTTTAACGAAATATTCTAAAAATGTTTTTGGAAGCCATTCGCAATAATTGCTTCGTCAGACTTAACGACTTCATTGAGCGTAACGACACTCATTAATAATAATTCCGGCCGTGGTACTTTTAGTATGCAAACAGATCTCTCACTGTACTATGTTATTACAGAACATAATTTTAATAATGTATTTTTAAAAAATGTAATGAAGAAATATACATGTACATAATTTTCCATGTTGTAACCGCGAAGTTACATGTTGATATAAATGACTTTTCTCTTACTAAAGCCTTTTCGAAAACCGGTTTATTCGGGAGGTTGCACGTCACATAGCCTGCGCAAAACGATTCGTTATGACTCTGGAAAACAGATTATGAAGGTGACTCAAAAGCGCGTCGGGTCTGTAGTTTTTCAACAGATACCTATCGCCCTTTTCGAAGAGGAGCCTTACAACGACCCTTTGCCACGCTTTTGGAGTTTTACCCTCCAGTATAACGAAGTAAAATAGTCATCAGAGATATCTTCGGTGTAGTGTCGGGTTAATTTGGCTCTTGGATCTGTACCCTGGTTGTTGGCAGGTGTGCGTAAAGTCAAAAGCTCCGGTCGGAATGTAACAATGTTTTTGTCCTCTGTCCTCAGTTACGTCAGCAGGCACTGCTCAACAGCAGAAACTCTAGCGAAGACTTTTGAGCTTTTGTTTCGCTCGATGGCCTCTTTAATACGTGAAGTATTAAATTAGAAAATATCTCGCGTGTCATAGGCTTGGAAAACTGCTTGTTAAGCTGCCAATAGCGAGAAGCATCTACAGAAGACTTCAGAGCCATTCCTCGCGTTTCCTCCACTGGCTTAGCAATCTGATCCGAGATTTTTTACTTCTTATGGTTCGGATGGATTGAAAACACATAGAACCCACTGTAATAATAGTTCCCATGACCCTGTCATTGTACATGTGCACATCAATGCAGTGCTCCAGGCAATCAAAGCGATTCTGTAACTGAATGTGAAAGTGTTCGGTATTTTGGATCTGGGCGGTTTCTGAGCGAAGCATGGACTTCATCAGTTGGTATCTCCTGGATTTTCAATAATTCAATATGCCTCTGACCATTCGATGATCGCTTCCCGTTTTAAAAGAATGGATCATGGAGATATCATTTAATATCCAAGTCTTCGTCGACATGATGAGTCGATCTCATTTTTTGTTGTACCGTTCGGACTTTTTCAGGTTATTTTTTAAGCTCACATTTCTTGAAGAAAGAATTTGTTCTATAGAGTTCCGTAAGCTTGTAAGATCTAAAAATGTTGTCATAAATTCCTTGCAGTTCTTCATCAGAGTACGCCAAAGTCGTGTATTACCTTCAACGAATACTGTATGGTGATTCTGAGCATAAGTTACCGTATCCTGTTCGACACACTCCCGATCTGTAAAACGTTGTTAGCGAGAAACTTGAGGACTATAAACCCATCACCAGCTTCGGACAGTTTTTCGCCCTCCCGGAAATAAAGCAGTTTGCCGGAATTTAGGATTACAGTGTTCTTACACTCTTTTCGGACTTTAGGTAATCCCATGACAGTCCAACGAATCCTGCTCAATTCTTTCTCTAGTGCCAGTAACTTTTCCTCAATCCGCTGTGTGCGTGTGTTAAATATCTATATTGCCAAAGCCAAAGTCGTTTGTCAGAAAATCTCTGCGACCCGGGGATTCTAGGCACCACTGGTTCCGGTGCTTCACCAACTTCTGTCACAGGCGATACGGCCTCTGGCACCGCCAGGCACTTCTCTCCGCCGTTCATATGATTCCATTAAGGTAAGAGCCATCTCCCACTAAGCTGGCCCAGTGCGGGTTGGTGGGGAGCCAAATCCTTATTTGTTGAATAACAGGGTTTACTTCGAACAGGTCAGGGTGGCTTGGGTTCCGTAAGATGTTTTGCGGGACCCCTTACAAGTTATATTGCAAAACCTCATAATAAAAACACTCTTTTAAAAAATAAAGCAATAAACAATTATCCTACGGCATTTTACAAAAAAGACTAGTACCGGGAAACTGAAATAAAATTAATTAATATTGACGGAGAGAGATATGATTATATTGTCAAAATAAATATACACAATACTTTTTTCTAAGTTTATGTTTTTTTAAGAAGGTTCAGTGCCGTACACAAGAAAATATAAATCTCATCATTCACTTGACTGCTCCTACATTCCCCTTTACCGGTAATAGGCATTGTACAGATTATTTTTTATTCGACTTACTTTCTATTGTCGTGTTTGAAGAAACATAAAATATTTTCGACAAGTGTTGTCTCGATTAATTTTCGTTCTGAAATCTTTATTACACTAGATAGGGTATTAAAAAAAATTAGCAAACATTTAAAAGAGAAAAATTCAAGAAATCTAGGTACGTAGCCCACGAAATCGTACTTATTTTACAAAAAAGAATTGTTCCATCTCTTCAACCTTGTTATGCGCAATATTTGAATATTATTAAAGCGTAAATTTTCATAATAGGAGGACCAACGATTTTTGATACAAATGGCCAGACTCCAAGACGTAGTGAAACCCGAGTGGCGGAACAGCGGGAAAGGCACCAACACCCTTCATAATATCAACCATCTATACTCAAGGCTCAAAAAATCACAGCTAGATGGACTTTATAAATTGTATAGGTAAATCTTCTTGGAGTAAATCTACTTATCTTTTCTATATAAGTACATACAATATTTATTTATTAATTTACTTACTTTTATTTTCTACAAAACAAACATTATACACCATTTTTAAAATGACAATTTAAATGTACAGCATACGGTTATTATTCCTAGCATTAACTATAAATTTTGTTTACTTTTGATTTTTATGCGGATGTTACTGGGTACAAATTAATGTTTTAGATTAGAATTAATTTAATCTATATAATAATACATATTAATCAATTTGCTTGCGGGTTCAACCCTGTTTTTGTTTCGAGACTTAGCGGGAATTTTTAAAAATTAAACCATTTTTAATACTATTTAAATAAAAATAGCCAAATGTAAGTTGAACACGCATTGTGATGGTTCTGTGCCTTGGAAGACAGTTTGTAGGCAAGGCAGGCAAAAAGTTGTAAAACTAATAATAGCCTCTCACGTAGAAAAATAAAAAAAATGCCTCTGAACCTAAATATATGGAACTAATTTAAGTAGAGAATTTGTTTTGTTTTAGCATTTTTTGTAATATAATTAAATTTTTATTATTTGTTGCTGTAGTGGCAACAAATAGGCGTATGGCGTAGCCTCAGTAATAGGGTTTCGATTGTCACCCTTTGAGTACGGATCCCTAAAAATGGCTGTGTAAACGGTATAGAAGTTGAAATGTAGCAACTTCATCCGATTGTGACGTAAGAAAGCACGATTGTATTTTGCATAGTACAACCAACTTGTAAGTATTATTATGGAGATGTTTTACCGTCATCTTTTGGAGAGTATAAAGAGAATAACATAAAAAACTTCTCTATAAAAAAATACAGATGTACCAATTTTTATAGTGGTCAATGGCATGTTTTCGTACAATAACATTCTTAAACATAATTCGTAAAAAGCGTTTGTGAATACCTATAAGATCAAGCTCTGAAATATATTTTCTAGGTAATTCTTGGAATAGCCATTTAATATTTTTGTATGTGTAATATAAATACTTAATTTTTCAGGAACGATTTCCAGCTCTTCAATTATACTCTAGACAGTTACTATGCGATAGTTCAAGACGATGACAAGAGCAACCATGAATGAATTTATAACTAAGGTTATATCACTTTTGTCATATTTATATTATAAGAAGAAAGAATAGTTCATGACACGGAAAGACTGATGTACAGAACGCAGGGATTGATGAAAGATGTATTGAACTATCGCCGTGACGAGAAAACAGTAACATGGAAAATTCGCACGTCAATTTAAACCATTCGATACTAGTAATTAAACGATTTAAAAGATCATAAAAATATTTCAATCAGTTTTGGTTTCACGTTCCGAAATGCGGCTATATGGTTCTAGAATATTTTTTAAATATTCTATTCTCAAAGAAATAAATAAACTTATTGCTGTGTGAATCTGTGACAAGAATATCGTTCTCACATTATACATGTTATATGATTAAATTTAAAAGATATATTGTGCGTTATAAATATTAAGCTCACAAACATAAGGCACTTAATGTCAACTGAAGTGAAATGACAAAAATATTGTAGTTTATTTAATTTTATACGAACGCAAAGTTTATTAGTGCTTCCGTAAATATTTATGAATTATAATAAGTTAGATCATTATTTAAATAGTGCATGTTTCAGACACCAATTGCATTATGCATGGTAATATTGAAAAAAGCAAATACAATAAAAAAGAGAAATGAAATAAAATTTAATGCCAATATTTTTATAAAAAAATAAAGCTATAGCATCTCAAATGTTTTTGCAACTCTTGCTTCTGATGTGTATAATAAACCAAACAATTTATTATATAAGTACAAAATATAAAATAGATAATTATATTCCTGAAATGTGAAATGTTTCAAATAAGACTCTATTGAAAGATACAAAAATATTATACATATATTTTTACAAAAAAAAATAAATCATGCAAAATCATTGATCGATTTGGTATACCTACAATTAGTATTAATTAAGAGTTTACTAGTTTTTCAGAGCTAGGTGAGACATATATTTATTTTCAATGACATATATAGTTACCATAATATTGACGCTATGCAATAATTAGTTAATACGCTTATGTACCAACATTTTAAAACTAGTTAACTGTTAAAATTTTTGTGTAACACTTGTTTATTAAAAAAAATGTTGAATAGTGATTCATATTATATTTTATTTGGTTTTGGTACTGATTTAAATCCAATATTGTTGGTCTATTTTTGCGATTACCTTTACGTGAATACTAAATTCCTAACGTTGAAAATGGATCTCGGGTAAAGTTTTTGTTTTGCTTTGAAATTTATGTATTGTAGGTAATTTTTTTTTAATTTGTTTCTGACAATACTTTAAAGGAAAATTTTTAATCATTTTGTTTTGTTTATGGAACTAGTCTTAGTTGTAAAATCCAATAGGCTGTTATTGTTATATTAATCAGTAGGTTTAATTCTTACTGTAAAAAATATTATTTACAATTGTGTTACAATAAACGCAACCGTGTGATTGTTAGAATTGAATGTCTTCACTCCTAATTATATAAAGTAATTATAACACAGGATTTTCCTGATGCACTTGTAATTCCATGACATTGCCTATATTTATTTATTTTTTTGGATTTAATCGTGTAAAGCTTTTTATAATAGTAAAAGGTGGCACTGTGGCCTACCTATATATGTTAGGAATTGATTGGTAGTTTGATAATAAGTTCTTTTTCTAAACAGATAATTTACATCACTATTCACCCCAGATATACAATTTATTTACAAGTAAAAATTAAATTAGAATTGTGTAATTGCTTCTAGTTTGAATTGTTAGAGAAAGGAATGTACCTACATACGTAGTTGTTATGGCTCGAAAACAAAATTAGACGACCAAAAAGTAATGGCCTATGATAGTAACTGAAATGGTGCTATAGTCCTTTAGAATATGATCTCATATCAGAAGGTGAAATATGAATGCAGTGCGTACTTGTTGCTAATTATGTATTGTGTTATAAATTCCAACTGTTATTTTATCGGTTGTGTTTACATGTTATAAAAATTTATTCTTAGTACTTATAGAGAAATAAAAGTTTAATACTCCAAATTACGAATTTCCATATAACCTTTTTCGTATAATCCTTAAATGTTAAAAGGTTCCTTACAACCCCTACAAAACGATTTTTAATTGGGAGAAAATAAAATTTTTTAGAGGACTTCTTAATATCTAATAAGTCAAAAGAAACTTGTATTAGAAAGTGACTATAAATATATTTTATGACTTACGTTTTACTAGGAAACTAGTTTCTTAGGACTACGTGACATCGACGTAAACCAAATCAAAACTATAATCTGGTAAAATATTTACTAATACATACGTTGTATCAGAAGTTAAATGATTAAAGTTGTACCATTAAGTTTCTTTTACTACGGTGAGCGAATAGTTAACTACAATTTCGTAAGATGTTATGTGACAATGAGGCGATGACGAGGTGCTGCGCAGACTAGTCTGGCCCTCATATATTTAACTACTGAAACCGGCAAATCATCAAGATCATAAGTTAACATCAATTGCGGCACCGCCCTCTAGCGAGAGCTTGAACTTTTCGAGAGGACGGTAGCAGTTTCAAAGGCAAATGGGATATGCGTTGTGATAATCACAGGGGCAGTTGCGGCGTATTAATAATTACTTAAAATAATACAAAATTTTAATTTAATATAGTAAAAGATTATTTTATAGTCTGTATGTATAAAAGGTTACGAACCTATGAAGTAGGTGATAAAAACAATACAATTAAAAATGTGTCTCCGGTTGGAATCTCTATATTATAAGGTAAGCGGGATAGCGCATGCGCCACGCAGATAATGAAAAGGTACAGCGTACGAATCCACGATTAGTGACCCGAACTCGACGTTTAATAATAATTATGGGCCATCAATTACTAGCCATTGAAATGTTAATATTTGGAACATCTTTATTTATACTAAACATACAGGTTTCAGAAAATAATTATATTAGATTAGTGGTTCCCAAACTAGTTTAGGTAGACCCCCAGGAGCCACGGGCAGACCACGTTGTGAAAATAAAATGTGAGTTAACAAGATTACAGTCAAATATTAATAATTCGCTGTAAATACATCCGCAGCATTAAAATGATAACTATTTTTTTAAATTGTTGATGTTTAATCGATTGTTATGTTTATTGTTAATGATATTAAGTATTTTAATAATAAGACACAAGAACTGTGCTATTTACACTGCCGGCCAAAAGTTTGAGACCACCTTGAAAAAATTACAATATTGAATAAAACTCTAAAAGTTAGTGCTCTACAAATTATTTATTTACCTTATT
>DWQX01000814.1:0-35561 GCA_018245475.1 Pharmacophagus antenor
TAAACTCTATTGTAAAGATATTAAAAAACAACCAGTGTTATGTTTATTAATAAAAACTGATTCTATTATTAGATAAGGTTGATTGCATTATATAAAATTATTAGTTAAAACTAAATTTGGAATATATAATGTAATCGAAAGATATCTTGACCGATCCCCAAATTTGAATACAGTATTCCCCCGTCACGTCGACAATGAAATAATAATTCGGACTTAACGCCGTATACATGTATTATGCATGTATTATAATTTGTTATAATCGTCGTATAAATGTTTCACAATTGTGGTTTCGTCGGTGCACTGACCGTTACGGAACCCGCCTCAAAGTCGAATTGTGGGCCCGTTGAATTTTGTTATTTGTGTCTTACTCGTTAAATATATTTATTCAAATGTATCATTAATGAAATGATTAAAACGATTTCGAATGAAGAAACAAAATGTACTCAAATTATGAAACAACAAATTTATAAAAATTAAATAGCGCCCAGCCTGATGTGAAAAATGCAATCATCAACGAGACGAAAAATATATCGTCTTCTTATTTTAATTTATAAATTACGGAAAACTTTTCTTTTGCTAACGGATTTTGCGAGAATTACGGATAAACAAATTGTACAAAATTGATTCTTAACGAGGACTGGGCGTTAATCGTTAAATATAAATAAAGAGAAAAACATTAGTATTCCAATTCAGCTATTACGAAAGGTTCTTTAAGAAAAGGGTGAACAGGCACTAGTGCAATGTAGTATTTAACACTAAATCTCCATTTACCATCAGATATTGTGGTCAGGTCCTTGTTTGTTAATAAAAAGAACATATTTATTCTGTCCTATGCAATGCCTTTATAAATATAATGAATTACAAATTTTCTGTTAGCTCATTTAGTATGATAACCGATATATTTTCCCTACACTAAACCCCGCTTACCGCGTTAAACTTTTGATATATCAAAATCATAATATTGTTATTATCCTTCGTACGTTTCGCCGCTTAATAAGCTGCGATAAGTGATAAAGTAGCACTCTATCTATCAACCATTGCACTGAAAATGAAATCGTACCACCCCAGGGCACACATCGGCGGGTACCAGTGAAGAGGGCGGGGGACGGGGTGGTCGTCGGCTGTAGAACAATGGCGCCCGCTGGGCAACGACATTTGCACACCTGCGGCCGTTGACACGTGCGCGCGCGCAAATCCCGCGAAACTCGCCTCTAATTACGAATTGATTGTAAATAATAAATACATCATACGATCTATTACTAGTAGATTCAACATTAGTGGCGTGCTCGCAGTTCAAGTTCGAATATACGAAAATAATAATACATGACAATTTTTTTTTTACTATGGTCGTGTTTAGATTTTGTAGCAATTATAATTTATTAATTTTGGTGCACCATATTTATTCAATAGGGTATGCCGGGCTTTTGCGCATGTGAGATAATATAACCACCACGGTTCATTAATGGTAAGTTTTGAATACAACTGAAGAAATGATCTTCTATAATTTTAATAATATAAATAAATTAAACGTAGTTTGTAAGCGCTTTATCATAATTTAAAAACAAGGTCTTCATTAGAAAAACATTACAGAAATTTACATTTATTTCCTGAACAGTTTAAAATTTATATATGAGTTAATATAAAGAGTTACAATTACGTCGAGGTGATTAAAAAAATATATATCTGCAAAAGGTAGATGAAACGGATCAAGTAAAAAAATACACCAACCATACATAAATGGAATACATAGGTTGAAGACCTTATTGTAATGTTAATGACATCTGCCGTTCCGATTTCACAATGTGATATGAGTCAATCAACTTTTTATAACGTTCATAATGTCATTGCGTTATTTTAACGTCTGCAAAGTGGCCGTAGCGGCGATTCCGTTCGGGTAGCGGACTAATTCGCATCGCACTTAATTGTAGACGGCGGGGAACGGCACGGACATAATTGTGCAGTTCATTGTGTGCGCTTTTACAGGAAATAGATACAACGATACAAATAAAAACATAATAATAATACAATTTTTAAATAAATATTTTTAATTATATTTAAAGAAGTACTCTTTGTGTGAATTTAATTTACATAAAAACCATTTTTTTTTCTCACGCTGCACTGTTTATTTTAAATTCATCGAAAAAACCGATTAACAACGGCCAGTAAAATTTTGACACGCAGTGTACGTAAAACAAATTAATGACATATATAAAATAAATTTGTAAAAGTTAAGGTTTAATGTACTACCGAACTCTGAGAAAGTAACAAACAGGTAACATTTGATCTTGTGTGTAAGAAACAAGCAAAGAAGAAAAGTTATAAAAACTGAAAATTGGTTTTGCCAGCTATCGTAAAACGATGTATTTGGGGGCTAATTACATGATAAAGTTACCGTTTTTCCTTTGTTTGGTTAACATATTATCGTATTTGTTATAGCAATTTGTGGCTAAATGTAAATAATTTATATGCCAGGATCAGCTACACGACCATATAGAGTATGATAAAGTGAAATGGTGCATCCATTTAAGAAAACAATACTCAAAAAACATACAAATCACCAATTTCCTTTTTGTAATAAAACATCAAGCTGATATTAATATCCTATATCATTAAATTAATTTTAACAAATTTTCTAAACGCATTTATAACATATTTCATAAAAATTGCAATACTTGCTGAGTAGTACAAGAAACTCTGATTTCGACGTCAATGTACTGTATTAAAACAAAAGGGTCAATGTAATCCCCCAATGTGGAAGCTGACAAGATCACAAGGTTACCCGTTAAAGATACGTTTCGCAATCTCCACGATATATTTTGTACAAAAGATGATTACAAAATTATAGTGTATTTCTAAATATTCTAGAGAAGCACATTAACTTTTATATTACCTTTTAAGTTAGTTTTAATAAATATAAGGTTTGTTTTAAGTGATTACGTACTGTGTTTTTAATTATTCCTCGAAAAAAATATTTTAATAAAAATTAATAAAAACAGATTACATAAAATATCTCTCTCTCTCTCATCTTTATTAATATTTTTTTTATTCTCTATTATTTTTTTTACGCACCTTATAATTTATATTTATTTTTGCTCAACCCTAAGGTAGATTGGCAGAGAATGCTATTTGGCATTTAGTACACCTCATGTACAAATGAGTGCATTAATCTTTAAATAAATAAATTGAATAAAAATACTTCTACTGAAATGATTTATTAATAGAAAACTTCTTTAATAAATAATTGTTATTTTAGTTTTAATTAAATATTATTTAACTACTAAATATTCTTACTAAATAAGTAAGAATAGCTCGTAAATGTTTCATAATCAAACTGAAAAGTTGGTTGTAACTGTTGAGGTGCATTTAATAATAATGAATCGTCTAAAATTTTAAAAGTTTCAGTGACCATAAGTTTAAGTTTGCATTCAATTTAATCGACCCAACGTATTAACAGTGGCGCGATGAATCAGGTAACGATTTGCCTACCAATGCAGCACGTAATTTGTTTTGATAGAATTTAACAATGTAAATGATCGAACGGTACGTCGAAGGTCAAATCGTGAGAAGTTTGCATAACTGTGCATCGTCTATTTATTTACATCCAGCTATATAAGTGACTTTATATTGCATAAAAGAAAATTTGCTTATCGGCGGAGTATCTGCGTATTAAAAATAAACGAAGTACACACGCGGCATGGTAGCCGTATCATCAGCGTCAAGTATTCTATTATAATTCAAGAGGCTTTAGTTAACGGAGATGTAGGCATTCACAATTTAGCGCCTCCGTATAATCACGCGATGGCGATCGCGCACTGGATTTGTTCAACAGGGCTGCCAACAGTTTCATAAATGTTATCTTAATTTACGAATAAACGGTATAATTCGCAAATATAGGTAGCTGGGTATTATTTTATGAAACGGATCAAATTAATACTTCATAGGACAACAAAAAACTTTATTGATATCATGAAATTTATTATTACCAGTGCTCTAGTCGCGGAAACAAATTAAATAAATTATAACAATTTTTGTCGTATTACTCAGTATCTACTATCATATGCAGAGAAATTTCTAATAGATGAAGTATGATATGAAATTAAAATCTAGATTTTAATGTAGTCGCGACTTAAAACGATATCTGTAAACATTAAAATAACCGTAATGGAAACTAGAACAATATCGGTTCAGTCGCATTCGAATTACGATAATGATTACTTTGTGATTTAAAATGATGCCTATATAATTTTTTCGATAAGTAACTTGCTAGCTCAGAATACTCCATGCAGGACTTTTGGAATACAGCAATACTGTCATTGCAGCAAATTGACTTTGAGGGTGGTAGCTAACCAGGCGGGTTCCAAAAACACCACCACCATCCTCAACCAACTCTATTACTGCTACTACGGAGGTAGTAGAACTAATATAACAAATTCATCAACAACCCTGCTGTAAAGTAATGCGAGCGTGTGCGGCACATTGAAAACCCAATACGCGCAGTTTATGCGCACAAACGTTGAGTTTTACTACAATAATACGCGCGTCCTGGACCAGGCGTCGCGCGCTTTGTATGCAGGCGGACGACGGCGCGCGCTCGCGCGGTGCTATATAACTTGCTGTGTTTAAAGCTGAGGATACGTTTTCAAGGCGATTACGAGCCACGACCTTACACACTAGTCCGTGCCTCGCATGTGGATTGAATGATTCCGGTGCGTTACTTACTCGTAACGAACGATATTTATTTGCATATTATTATTCGTTCCTGCTTTATGTTTGGTCAAAACAAACAAGAGCCAGATAATGTCTTGTAATAATATTATGAATAAATATAAATGTATATATATATTTACATAAACTTAATCAGTCCTTAATTTTTTTTATCATATGTTAAAAATTAACAATCGATACACAGGTAGACATTTGCCAACATTTTTAATTATTGGCCTTCATTACATAATAGAAATACACATGACCATGTTCAGTATTTTCTTACAAGCAGATTGCATTTGTTGCTTTAATATTAAAAATGTTGTCAATGTGTCGATAACTCCAATGAGAACTGTAATTAGATAAAGCGCCCTTTTCACAGGAACATGAACATACGCGGAATACTAAAATGTAGTCTAGACATGCAGCTTATAATATTCCGCCTAGCCTCGTCTAGACTGTAATAAGTAATGTATACATACAAAGAATGTTAAAATATACCAATATATACTTCTATAGCATCAACATTTGTATGTATACTAGTTTACATGGACATTTGAGTGGTTGCCATCTAGTCATATATTTGATGACGGAACTGTAAAAATTTCCTCACTATATTTTGATAGCGATAATCGTCATATATCAGCAAAAAGTATGAAATATTCCTTGTCCTAAGTTTTGCAACACAAATTTAAAATTCAAAGGACATAAAAACTTTTAGTGGACTAATAACCAAGCAAAAGAAAAAAGAATAACATTATTATTAAGATAAAAAATTATTAAGCGTCGCAAGCCGACTTTTCGTCTTTTAGGCGACAGATTTGTATGCCGATGGACACCGGCAAGTTTGAAATGAAATTTGAAATTACCGAGATTTAAGCTTTAAAATAAAGTCAAAACAGGCTACCAATTTTTGAATTAATTATACTTAAAACCAGTCTCATATACTGAAACTTTTTGAAACTGTACCATATAAACTGTTTAATTTGAAGTTGGTTATCCTAATAATTACATAAAGTATAGACAATTTAGCAAGGCGAGGGAGGGGGGACCTTTAAAATGAGACTGCCTTCTGGAGGGAGCGAGGGTTATGTGCTGACCCCTACCCACTAAAATACATTTTACAGATTGGAAAATGAAGTGGTAAATAGTCAGGTACGTTCGAAATAATCGTACACATATGGTCTGAGAATCGAACCTGATATGTCCATATTATAAGACAAGAGATACGCTACTGTGAGAGTGAAATCGTCGCTTTATAAATAACAAAATAGTAAAAATTTAAACATACATTTAACCATTTGTTAGTTGAAATATAAGTGGTAAAATTTACTGCACACATTTTAAAATTAAGACTAGCGTAGACAAAAATGATGAGACGCTACCATCCATTACGAACATTAGGTATATATATACGTAATTATACAAATAAATCACTTCACAAACATTTGTGGAGGATACGGCCCACTGTAAAAAGTATTGTCTGTATAACGCATTAAAAACAACAAATATGTACTTTTATGCACGCTTTATTAAAAAAAAAACCGTTGTCTTGACAAAATTCATCCGAATCTTGAGTTTTGTGCGGGATTCCTTACAGAAAAGAACTCGATGTAAACAACAATCATCGGTCACTCTGGAAATTCAGTTTGTAACTTAATTACCAATAAAAAATAATTCAATTATTAACACTATATTCAACTTCCTGGAGAAAAAACATTTAAAAAAAAAACTAATCTATCCTTCACAAAATTTTATTTATTGTACGTGTAAAATTGAGCTGCAAATAATTCATTATGAATATGTACTAAAGCAATAACGAATTTGCAGAATTATGTACATTATTAAATAGACATTACGTTTAATAGTCAAGTCAACTATAACTGGCAATGGAGTGCGCTGCAACTTTGTATGTTGAAATTTATAAGCTAATAGAGCTGGCGCACGTAAAATTTTAAACGATAATGGTCTTTAACTCCTCGGATAAAGTTACAACAAGATTATAAACACTTAAATACGCGATAACATTACGCTAAATGTCGTAAGGCGTTAAAGTTATTCTTGTGCATCGGGCTCTAATAACAAGTGAATTAATAAGTAATTATAATTAATAGAAATAAAATCACACTATTTTTACAAATAGCAGAATAAAATAAATCGGCAGATTCAATTCAGCTACAGATGTGCGTGACGTATTGACATTTTCATATTTGATTTATATTTTATAGTTGATTTTTATTACTTCCAGACATTTAAAGCGAATCCATAAAATTACCTTATAAAAATTGCATATGCGGTACGTATATGTGTATATATATATAAATCAATATCTAAGGCGTCTATTAAGACGGATGTAAGTAGAGTCGGTCTCTTCCCAGGTACAAGTATATAATTAAAAGTAGTCTTTTTAAATAAAAATATTAACGTTTGTGGACCATTAGTGGTCCACGCCGGCTAAATCGTAAAATTTAGTTGCTGATACATATTATTGACAAAGACCGCGCGACCTCCAAACTGTGGATACCGTGTATCGTAATTCTGTCGTTCCGAAAATTAAGCACTTAAGACTGTTAAAAACTTCGCTGTAGTCCGTTAGATAGCCTTAGCCACCATAACAATGCTTAAACTGCGCAGATCTCGCATGAGCTGCCGAAAGGTTGGCAACCGCGGCGGTGAGTTAATACTCATACGACGACTTTGGGGCACACTTGGCCGCCAGATGTGCGTACCGGCGTTTCAGAGTTTAATGCATCGTAAATCATAAGTCCATCAGGTATATAAATTGTTTTACGAACTTTCGCTTTAATGTTGCCATGTTTTCTGCATTTTTAGTTAAAAAATATGCCTTTACTAATATTTGTTGAGCTCATCACGAGTTGTTATTTATGGCTTGCATAGCACCACATTTTGAGAAAATAAATAATAAGACTAATTTATTTGATAATATCCTTTACATGACTCTTTATATTTTTAGACTCTAATAACTATATACCTACGATGTATATTAAAACAGTTTAAAATATATAAGTCTGAAGGCCAAGTCGCTCTATAGTTTGGAATTGATATCATTATCAAATTTTATTAGTCGACTCTTGGAAATTTACCTATCCAATGCTTTCTAACATATGCGGTCCTGTGTACCATTTAATCTAGATACAGACTCACTATGGATGGTAATTGTAGATAAGAATATAATGAGCGGTTTTCGACTAACGTTTATTATTTTTTTAATTGTTCGGTGACAACAATAACCCGTTGTTCTACATTTTTATATAGCATTTCGCAACATCGGTGTCAGAATCAATTCGCCAGCGGCCCCGCGGGGCTCGTACATCAAGCCGTCCTCCCGGGGCGAGCCTGATACAAACACGCAACGAGTGACCCCTGCGGGGGTCGCTGCCGCTGCCAGCGGGTAGGCCGCACCTCTATTACTTTGTTTAGATCGTCCGAATAGAACAGGTGTGAATATAGCAGAAATGTTTTAAAAACACTCATAAGTTACAATTGTAAAAACATTAATATTTCTAGAGATACGCAAAGTCAAACACAATTCGAGCAAATCTAAACAAAACAATGACACTATGTATCGATAAGTCGGATCAGAAAATGTGGAACCGTTTTCTTAATTCGAACGAAAAATGATGATGATACGTTTACACGTCGGTCTAAATTCCAGAAATTTTAACATGGCTATTATTTCATTTATGGTCCGGAGAGCTTCACAATGGATGGTTACGATCAAAGGACGCTAACGCGGTAAGGTATCGTCTGAAACGCGAAACTGTGACACAAAGCGTCTCACCTACCCCCGTACGCTATTAAGGGTGGCTTAAAATGAGCGATTCTCATAAATATTTCATTCGCGAGCAGTGAATCACCGCCGCCCGGGCTGACTTATTAAAATAAACCTCCGGATTTTACGCGTGCAGATTTTCTCGAGCTATTTGATGTAATTGCGATTTATATGAACGGGAAACAACTGGGTTTTATTTAACACTGGCCGTCACCCGCCCGATTGTATGGACGTGGTTATTTTTTTATTTCACATTAAGATTAATCCCCCTCCCCCTATGTGCACGAATTTTTGACCCTTTCGTTTAATTAAAACATTTTTTTTAAAAAATTAGAATCACTGTCCCCTCCTCTTTCTCGTTCTTAGTAGATATAAAAAAAAAGCACACCCTCCATATCTCTATGACCAGCGTTTATGCTACGCGCTAATATAATATATAGATCAGTCAGTGAATAAGTGAGGATTTTGAACATTGGAAATATAGATTACAATGAAACACAAAAAAACTATTATACTGTCTGCTCAGTTTTAAAAAGCTGCTATACTAATTTTATAACAGTACGAAGTTTTATTAAATCATTCCAACTACAATATGACGAAAGAAACAACATCAACAAGTAATGTAAATTACTTGTTCATACTGTTTTACGGTATACCATTTTATTATATAGACAGTATTAACAGCAAAAAATACATTCAGGTATGTTGTAGGAAGAGTGCTTAGTTGAAGTTAATATAATACAATTAAGGAAAACTATTAAGGTTTATAGGAATGTAATAAAAAAGCGAACGTGCTGCTTACGTGTAATACATATTTTGCTTTACGTAAAAATTTTATTCGACAAGAAACTAATTTATATGCTGTTTCCTATACGCGACACATGGCATGAAAAATTATATTTTCTATTTTAAATCATGTTAGTATATTAAATTAAAATTTATAGGGCTATAATGATCTATTTATTCGTGTTATATATAACAAGTCTTCAAACATTAGTTCATTATAAAAATGTATCGTAAAAAAGGTTATTCATAACATTCTTCTACAACAAAATGTGACCTTTTTAAATCTTATGCACATTGTATTATTGGATAAAATTGACAATCCAGCGAGTTTCTACACGAATATTTAATAAAAAAACAAAACCTTACAAATACATAACCTGATCCACCATGAGTCATGAGGCCGTATTCCGTCTAGTCGTCGAAGGTTGAAAAATAAAAAACAAAAAATCTTGCCTCATTTCCGAATGACACGGTTACAATACAATGTGATTGCGTTTACGGAAAACGTAAACAGTGTTGTAACGAGTTACGGAGCTCGAAAGAATGTCAAGGGTGAGCGTGGCACATCGCACACCGCGTGTCCGAAGCACTGACTGACAGTTGGGCCCGCCGCGCCGCCGTGCCGGCATACAATATGATACCGGAATACGGTCCGTGTGAGGGATATTATTAGAGAGGGAAGCAATATAATAGTCAGTATAAACTTATTTACTTTTACAATATTAGCCCCGTGCAATTTGTTTCGTTTATAATTGTATCTGAAACAACATTATTTAATCTCTTTATGTCAAAGATGTACCAGGTAGCGCTCATGACCGAGTCAAAACATGTAGTTTCTAAGACCCAATGATTTCAGTACCTTCAGCAAAATTCAAATCGTAAGCGGTAATGTTGGCATACTGCTGCTCGGTGGTAAACGCTATAGTGATAAGTATTAAATAAAATAGACGTACTTTTAATCAATAAAAGTTTTTTTTTTATAAAATTACAATATCAAGCTTAAAGGGTAATATAATACGTGTGGACTACATGTGAACATGATTTATTACTATCCGTACACAAAAGTCGTACAGGGTGATACAATTACATGTAGATGGTCGAAGGTAAGGTCGTGGTTTCAATGTTATATACAGTTGTTGACATTTCAATAAATATTAGACTTCCGTCACTGTACGATCCAAAATGATGTTAAGGTTTTATGATTAACAATTAAAAAAAAACTCTAGTCTAAAGTGTATGTTTCCTGTGTATTAAATTAATATATCTGCGTGTATCATTTACGGTATAAGTGACAAGGAACGTATTGATACTTACGTGTAAATATATTTTTCTTACTGCACTACCGTTATCATGAAAATCTTCAACTTGTATACATTTCAGAATATTGAATAAACAGTATCAGAAAGTCGTAGGATATACGTTTCCCCGGGGTATCGCATCTCAGCGATTCGCAATGCCGACACGTTGGGTTTCCCGCTATGGCCTCATCCGAAACCCTCGAGGACAGTCGTAATAAGAGTAAATAAAGCAAAGGGCTACTAAAATCACTCAATAACTGCCCCAGCTTTTTATCTAACCGCTTATTGTGCTTGTTGCACTTGAGTAAATACAGCAGTGCATTGAAACGTGCTCCGCACAAATTTAAGATTCACAATGGTTTCATTTCATGTCAAGTTCAGCTCAAATTAAGCTTCAATTAGGTTATAATGCTATTATTTATAACTCCTCAGCAAATCACTGCTTACAAAGAGTATCCAGTACCTGTAAAGATGTAATCGTAAGTTTATGGCATGATTATTATTATTTTGTTTCAGTATTTGTTGTGTACGTATGCAATTAATAGACGAGTGTTTATTTAGTCAAAGTATTAATTCTATAAAAATTTAAAAGAGGTCTTTTTCATTCCTTTATTTGCTATTTTCGATACAATTTAAATATAGTGTTGCAGTTATGTGTGTTACAAACAATATAAACAAGTCAATATTACTGTCAACATTTTCTATGACAAATATCGTAAAACTAATACAATTTTTTTATTAATGATCTTATATATACTTTTTCCAGTGCATTGCAAGGTTATATTACGAATAAATGGTTTGTGAAGAAAAAAAAATTAAAGAGGAAGTCGTAGCTGTGAAAGTTATAAAAAGTATTAACATATTATTTTCTGTTGTCTTTACAATGCGACAGCTCAAAAACTTGCAGCGGCAGTAAATGCACGTCATTTGTTGAGCGGCATTAAATGCGTCCCATTTAAAACGAGAGGCCCGCGGGGGCCGCATTCGCGACGTCATTATGGGCGCAATAATCGAGTGACGAGTCAATTTGCGAGCGCGCATCGACGACAGCGCTGGGCCCTTGTCGATGCCCGACCGAGTGATCTGTGCGGTTGCGGGGTTGTCGTGTTGGATTGTGCTGCGCGATCCAATTATTAAGTTATGGTGCGGTAGGCCTTCCGTTGATGCACAATGCGCAGCTTCGCAAGCGGTTGTTCCATTTTTTTTTCTTTTTCAAAAGAGAAACTGGTTTTATTGGATTGTCGATTTAGAGGAAAGTCAAGTTTAATTAACACTCATTAGATTAAAATAATATAGAGCATTAAATACATAACATTTAATAAAAACAATTATGTATCACGTTTTGATAAAAGTATTTTATAGGTATACCAATGAAGAATTCTAGTCCACGGGGGCTATCAGAAATATATTATGTCTAGTGGAGAATGTTTCATAGATTAAATGAACTTTAATAAGTCCAGAAGTTGTACTCCCAGTATAGATGATTATATGCTATCCAGAAGCGAACAAGATTATATCATTTTATTACAAACGTTTATTTTCATAAAAATTGGACCAGGTACCTTCCGTAAAAACATTCTTTTGAATAGAGATTCGAGATTCAGAGAGAAGTTATCTTTTTAGATAGCTATAACAATTTCGCTGCTTTGTTTTGGAAGCGTCAGCTGCATACTCATCTTGTGAAATTGTTGCATTATCTTCCGTATTAGATATTGTTAAAACACGCAATGGACGATCCAGATCACTATTTACATAAACTCACTGTTTGGTTAAAGTATACGCCTCTCATCGAGGAGCTTTTAGCGTGAGACCGGATAACTTGTTATTTTAGCATTTAACGTAACCGTGTGAAATGAGAAAAACTCTAATGCAAGCGGGCAAACTATTTGTATGAACATATATAGATGTGCATTTATAATGAAAGATATAATTCGATCTAAGTAAAAAGAGATGGCACTAGGCTGTTTAAAGTGTTCTAATAACATTAGTTTGTATAAAACTGTACAAAAGTAAATTAATCACCTAAGAAAATTTTCATTGTTTCAAAAATATTAAGCGAATATCCCCAAAAAATTAAAAATTTAAATAATTGCCACAGCTTAATATCATAAAACAAATTGTTTGCACAAACTTTTTGCTATTTATGTGAATTTAAATGTGGAACGTAACACTAAAATTAGCATATGTATTAAAGTAACGTGTCTAAAGCAAAGAAATTGTGCGCAAATGTGAACCCCGAGGTCTCGGCGAGTCGTTTATCATCGGCGCACATCAAACATCGGCGGAATGCACCAGAAACCGACAAACGCATACACTTGCACAAACGAACATGTGTACTTGGCACGCACACATGGGCTGCGCTTTCGAGCGAACTCGTTAACGGAATTAACCGGAGCGTTCACATGTCAAATCCGAATACTGTCCACGCTGAAGACCGCTCCATATTCTGGAGAGCGAGTCGACAGATTTAAAATCGCACTAACAACGCCAAAATATTCGCAACTAGGTACAAAGTTTTAATATACTTTAAGAAGTAGTTAAAAACTCACTAAGTAACACGAAAATTTTATATTAAGGTAGAAAACACATACGTACATAAAAGCACTGTTAGAAAAACTCTTATCGAGTTCGTAAAAATATCGTGGAACCAAAGATCGAGTCATAACATCAAAATCTTCACTTTGTAAATGAAGAAAAATATTTACAATTTATTCATTAAAAATTTGCGACAAGAAAAAGAATATTTTACTTATTCATAACCAATGTCTTCATCTTTAATTTACATAAAGATTATTGTAATATAATTGATATAAAAAAAATATTAATGTGATCCAATTGGATGTTACTAGACAAATTTCATGCTATATTGAATTTCTATTAAAAATTTTAGTCGTAGCTAGTGAACTGCTGGGGTAACGAGTCTTTATGTTAGATAAGTACAACTTGATGGGTAAACACCATAAGTGGATCTAATCGCTAAAACAGGAGTAGTTTGTCTCAAGCGAAGGCTGTACTCGTTTTATCGTATTGTAATATTATAACAGAATAGGGAAATAACACGGACAGGTACAGGAAGGCAACGGCAGGTGGCAGTCAAGCGCTCAAACTGTCGTTCTGTAGCCACAAATACTACACACGTACACACATACGCACACAGGCACAGACACAGGCAGACGCCCATACAGACCACATGCGTGGCGAGCAATACTGAAGTAATTCCAACTGATGTTATCTAATAACTGGTTCCGAGAATTCGTACGTTTCCTAATGCCGTTTTATAAGAATCCAAGATCGGTTACATTTTATAATGCTCCATATTAAACATTTGACAAGTTTCTTTTCTAACTGGATCACGTTGAAAACTTATTTGCGACTAGAAAGTCTCACACTGCATCTCTCTATACTCTTATCTATCTGCATTAAAAAGTAATGTAATATTAAAAATAAAAAAACTGGATATGTATTAAGTAAAATTGTCTCTGGAGTCTGTTAGCATTAAAGCAAGTACTCATGCAACGTTATTTTTGAAACTATCAACTAATTAAAATATTTCAACAAAATGACCCATTTAAACAAATAGTGCGTGTTGTTGATTGAAAATTACCTCCAAATGTAGAACAGGAAAGTGGCGTTTAGTGTATTCCGTGACGGCATTCGAATAACTCAGGGTACCGTGAAGTAATGGTGAGCAAATAGGGCGTCCGGCAGTTGGGGGCGATAAGGCGCCCGTGCGAGTTACTAACGGACATCGGGGTAGCCGCTTCGATACGTTGTGCCGGATGTGCTGTGGGAAATTACGACTACCTCGCGATGCACGTCCACGTGCGAGACGCCAGTATACGTTGGAACGTCGCCAGACGTAAATATTACATAGAGATACAATGGACAGATCTCTTATAATGTTATGACGAGTAGTCTAGTCAAAGTTTCTATATTATATGGATGATGTAATTATTTTGAATTTATGCGATAATTTTTTAAAATTTTTAAAATACAATATTTTATAGTACGGCAGGTAATTAAATGAGGTTAAATTACTTAGTATTCAATTGATTGTAAGTGAGAACTTGCAAAAGATACCAATAGCTTCCTGATAATTGCTATTAGTATAATATTCGTACGACTTCATATAATCTATTTTTCACCGATGCAATAGAGACATCAAACAGTTTACTGGCCTAACCTTCGAGGAATTGTATTCTACGTTTATGTTACAACTCTATCAAGATCATTATTTCGGTCAAGGGATATAAATTCGTATTTAACACGTTCCCTGCCAGAGCGTTTTTTGGATATTTTCCGTTCCGGCCTAGTGAGGCGCATACAGAATACAATTTGACAATCCTTTATTCAGCAAATAATAATTTAAGTAAATTTTGATTTGGATTAAAGTTGTATGGAATTATTTTAAGCTTAAACTTATTTTAGATAACACATGGTCAAAACTTTTTCATGGGTAATTTCAGCGTGGGGTGTATACGCCCATCGCGGCAGGGAACGTGTTAAGTAAATAGTTTGCGATAGCAATACCTACCTGTAAAGCCAGTACTCGTAGCGATGCTCTGTGCCGATTGCTACTAAAACCCGTTCAATATTTTCAACATGATTGAATTCCTAGCCAGCGAGTCGAGACGGATCGTGGTTTATCTGTTGTAAAATTGGTATATGTACACTAGTCTTGTCTGATACTGGCTATTCGTTCAAAAAAGAGATCGCTGGTGAGCATGTATAATTTCAAGTGCTACTGTTAACATTATAACGAAAATATATAGATGTATATTTTCCTCCGAATGTCAAAAATAAAGTGTACTTTCATTTAATTCTTACTAAATTATGTAAATCACTATAGTAATATTAGAAACGATATAAAATTTGAGAAAAGCTTCTCGATATTTGTTATGTACATTATGTTAATTATAATAATTAACATAATTGTTTCGACAGCAGGCTAATGCTTGGCCAAAATTTCACATGATGCTAAGTGACACACACACTATGTTAAGTGCTGATAATGCGTGCTTGTCCAAAATATTCTAGCTCTTATTTGTTATGTATAACTGCCGTAATATCTGCCAAGTTTTCATGAGTTCAGGAAACAATTCTGGATTGTTTTTATAAAGTGATAGCTATATGTTGCCGCCCGTAAATTTTAAGCAGTATGTTCTACGTCCTACAAACCAGAACACGCGATACGCTTTTCTCGGCAGTAGCAGAAGCAGTTTATAAAAACAAGACACACGTCCAATAAGCGTTAAAAATAATGCAATTTGTTGTTAGAAAAATCGAAGACGCGACACATCGCCGCAGGATACCGTCATGGTATGATGCCGTGATGTGTTAACAATATACGTGTGGGTGACAGGTAAATTAGACTCTTGAAAATGTTATGGAAAAAAAAGTAGGTGCTGAACTGCTTAAGTATTAAAATGTAAAGTCATAAAACATATACGATTTGTATTTTAATGATTATTTCTAGTGGTGATAATAGTACTATTTTTGCATATTATATAGATGGGATCAACCGCCAACTACTCTCAGATTTAAGAGTTAAGCCACAGGTGAAGAAAGTAAATAACTTGGTACGTACCTTTCTACCACAGTAGGAACTGCCACATTTAGAATCTACGTGATCAACATTTTACTAATTGTAACGCTTTTATAGCTTATTTATAAACTAGACAATTTATAAAACTCATAACTCAGCTACGTAGATTGTGCAAAATTTTATGTTAATAAAGATTTTCGTTAAAATATACAACTTAATAGACAACTATCTGTTACGATTAGATAGATATTCGTTTATTGGGATGAGGGAGGCCGCAAAGTAAGTAGTAATACCGGTGGCTAAGAAGATTAAAGGACCGTGCGGATAAAAGCTATAATTTAAAACTGTTTTTCATTTTAAAATATTACACGAAAACATGAGTTTAATAGATAGTTGTATAACACTCTCTGTATATTTACATTTATTTATTACAAACCAATTAAATAATTTAGTAAAAAAAATATTTACTTAATATTTATTACCGTTAAATTGTTTACACTGAATGACTGTGAAAAAGTAGTTACATTTAGGACCATCGAATCAAAAACGGAAATACAATTTATTATAATACAAATATAAATTAAATCAGTAGAGTCATACCGCATTAAAAAAGAAAATTAATCGGTAATTTAAAAGAAATTATGAAAAAATTAAATCACTCGTATACATAAATATGGTACAACAAAACAAAAAATCAATAAGTGAAAACAAATTTTAAAAAGCACTAAATTTTTATAAAGGCGAATCTTTTACCCCCAGGAGAACTTTCTGTTCTTCTCAAAGCTTGACAAAACCATATTTTATTCAAGCAACATGTCTAAAGAATTATTACGATATAAACATTACTCAATGTCTGACACTGTAATGTATCAAAACATTAATACAATCTCTAACATCGCAAAGTACACAAAGACAACGAGACTGTGTGAGGAAGAAATCAGAGGAACTATCTTCCAAGAAGTAAGCCGGTTTGCTCACATCGCGGACTGCTCACCGGTCGGGGTGATTTATTTTGTATTGTTTACGCCAACAATAACGTAGTTAATTCAACGTCGAACACCGCTCGCCTAAGGCGGATTGTTCCCCGCAATAAATCTGTTTCCAAACCGCTTCTGTCGATAAACGGTCGTCTATTATGAATGAAAAAATATACTATGTACTAACTAAATATACGTGTGAATAAAACAAAAAAAAGTTGCCAATTTTGGCTTTTTTTAATTGCAAATGTTATAACTAGATTACAACCTCAAACCTTAGCCAATCGTGCTGACGAACGTAGTGGGGATACGATACGCATTGAAATTGTGATTTAATTGTAATATTTGCTATTAAAAAAATACAGGAATTAACATATTAATTTTATCTTGCCCTTGCTACCTGAAATTAATCCAATTTTGTTGGTATTCATTTTGAATTTTCTAGTTGTATTTAAAAACCTTCGACTTAATTCTAACACTGATTTAGTAGCGAATGTGTATGAGTATTATTTTCAACAATCATTTATTAATAAAAAAATAAACATCAAGAAAGATGAAATTAAATGAACTCATATTCACATTTTCCTAATATCAATCTAAAATTCTGGAAGTGTATCGTGTATTGAGAATGTTGAACGTGAACTCTACACGGCGATCCCGTTTGATCGTCTCTCGAGTGACGGACATTCCGATCTCAAAGGCCCCCAAGATTCTCCAACTCGTTCGGGTAGAAATTCGATTTAATTCCGTTCGGATTTGCCCGGGCGAGTCTAGCTGATGACGGCGTTGGGTCGGGGCGGGGGACTGCCGTCGCATCCTAAGTAAGCCCTCAGAGGTTGTTTTATAAATACGTCAAATTAGAATAAATAATGGTTGCTCGTAGATTTGTATATAAACGTATGCTTACTCCTAAGGGACTTCACGGTTTTGATTACAATCTTAATAACCTGAACAAATATACATATATCCAATGAGCTGGATAAGACACAGAAATATTAGTATCATACTTGCATTGATGTGATTCAATACACATAATGATTAAATATAGTTTCGGAATGGCGGTTTTGAAGTGATTAACCACGAATAAAAGGAATCTTCCTTTCTTTATTGAAATTGGAAAACGAAAGATCCATATTAAATTTAATCATAATAGGATTGTTTGGATAGAAGTTCTTCGAGTTTATTATCCCTGTAAAGGCGAAGAAGGTATAGATTT
This sequence comes from Pharmacophagus antenor, assembly GCA_018245475.1. Classification (NCBI taxonomy): domain Eukaryota; kingdom Metazoa; phylum Arthropoda; class Insecta; order Lepidoptera; family Papilionidae; genus Pharmacophagus; species Pharmacophagus antenor. The sequence goes on from DWQX01000814.1 coordinate 18,320, forward strand.
CAGGTGAAGCCGAAAATAAAGCGAGGCTTTATGTGGCGATGCGAACTTTTTTATTTGTTTCGGGATTATACGCGGAACGGATAATTTCGAGGAGGCATTAACATAACAAAAGCGGATAAGTGCGCCCGGTGCTTGAGAGGGTGTCTTAAATTTTTTAGGTGTCTAAAATGACAACCTGTAGTAGTTATGTTCGCTATCCATTTCAAATAACATTTCAACTGTATTGTTTTATTTTAAATTATCTAACTCGAACTTTTAAAACAGCGTGTTAAATTGTATTAAAAGACCCTGTGAAATAAAAATTAAATAATATGCATAAAAACTTTTTTCGATCATGAAATATGAATGGAATCGTGATTAGAGAACATTGGTATTAATAATTCAGGCTTGCATAAAGTTATCTAACAATAAATCTGCATTTGTCGTGCAACACTTATATCCTTTTGATGCATGTATTGCTTTTATAATTGGAGTTAACAAGGGTCAGAAAAGCAACAGTCAATTTTATTTTTTGATATTTTAACGGTTTATTGAGCTAATACTACCAAGTTAAGTGTTTAATACCATTATTGTGATTCGGAAAGCTGAGAGCGCTGCAAACAAGCGGTCCAAGGTAATATAATTTTAGGGACCGCGCACCGCTTTTGAATTTTTCACCCATTCGTTTATCAGCGCGCACCGCCCAACGTGTGTCGTCGTGTGCAGAGTTGGCTGTCATTGATTGGGGTTGCAACACCATATTGAAGAACGATTACATCAACATGATGGTATCGATATTCTATGTATCCATCAATCGATATCGAAATCTTAAGTTTACAGTGTGCCGAGTGTTACAAAAGTCCGAAAATTTAATTTATGTTATAGATTTTTTGATAAATAATCGATTACTTCAACGAAAAATCACCGATTTCCGTAGTTGTATCATAGAGCTCAGTCACGCGTTTGGTGACACAGTTTTAATTTATATCTTGTGAAGTAATTCACTAAATTAATAAGAAACTACATATAAATATCTTTAAAAAGTTATATTTCTCGTAGAACAGCCTAGAACAATAGATAGACAAAATCTAAGATAAAATATATTTTTTTTATTTGAAATAAGTAATTCTTGCGTTTAATAAATCAAACGTTGAACTAAGCACTGGTGACGTAACAAAAGCGCGAGATTGGATCCGAGAAGGAACTAATATCGCGGAGTAACGGTTGCGGTGTACGGCTGCCGCCGTAAAAGATCAGCCGCAATAAAAACAAGTAATAATTATATCCAGCGCGAAGTAAATAATTGTAAGACATGGCGTTAAGGGGCTATCGCGGGCACTTTACGATTATTCGGCTGCACTAGGTGATGCTTAGTTGTAAACGTTTCACGGCCCGCACTTAAATTCCACACATTGATTTGATGAAGCTTCGCGTAAATAAAATTTCAATAGCACGCATTGAACTTATATATGTTCATACGTGAATAAGCGGTTCTTCAAAATTAGTTTTTTTCTTATCGACAACGGGCTAATACTTGATATATACACTATGTTGTGACATTGGGACCGTAAATTGCAACGCGCACAAGCCCAGAGTATATGATATAGTTTACTTGATAATTGTTATTATAAAAATTAGAAATAATTTCAAAAGGTTACGTAATAAAAATAATGATTATTTAGTTCACTTTTACGATGAGTTCGTCTTTAAAACGTGAGCCTTTATTTAGGTAAATAAACCTATGACAATAATGGGCGTAATGTGAAATATTTTCCATGGTTACTATTACATTTGCTGGATTTTGTTAACCACACAAATATTACAATTATTATCATATTGCGAGCATTACTGTCAAACTTGGATATTATACAAAACTATAAACGTCGTAATGTGGTACAAAAAAAAATGCAATGACTGCTAATTGTTATCAGACGATTGTTAATTGATGTTTATTGAAGTTGAAGGTCTTATAATTTCGAGTTATCACTCTCGTCAGATAAAGTCGTACGATAAAAATATTAAATATTACGAAAAACATTACATATACATTATCTAAAGATAAAACAAAATATGTGCATATCGGCATAAAATTTCGCTTTGCGGATAACTGGTATTTTTAACCATGACAATCTAAGCGGAGCGAATGCAATACACTATATAATTTTCAGTGCACTATTATGTTATTAAGTATTATTAATTTAAATCGCAATAATACTCGATACTTTTACATAAACGTTATTGAGCATGGTGTCAAAATAAATGTAAGAAAAATGTCACTTTTTGCTTATTTATATGAAATTGTAATCAATTATAATATCTGTTGCAATTATGCTGAAACTCCCTTAAAATTTTAAAACAGTAATTAATATTTTCGTTCTGGAGTATTTTTTGAATTTGAAACGTATTTAAAAAACTAATACGTTAATTTTACGATAATATTTAATATTTAAATTTTCGGTATATTTATTAAAAACTAAACAGTTGAAGAGGCCAAAGATTATCACGGATCGCGAAAACATTGTTAATTTTTGGATCCCACACTAAAAAAATATACGAGTTTTAAAATATGCGGTAAACGAACAAAATTTAGTCATTACTTTGCAGCAAAGAATCAGATGCGGCAGTATCTTGATACATCTTTTTTTAACACAAAGCACACGGGGCTCTGCGCGTTCAAAGCCCGCAAATTTTCGAATTTTTTAAGACCTATGCTTGGCAAACAACAGAAAGTACATTTCTAGTTCGTACTTGGTACAATACTCACATTAAATTTTCTTTAGAACACCAATTAATCTAAAAAAAAAACTCGAAAACAAAACCTCCATCGATTTGCTAAAAGCGAGATATCTCGTCACCCGTACGCAATGTTTTAACAGTTACATAACAGAAGCATTACTGTGTCGGGCAGTAGTGTACGTGTACTCACATGGCGCGGGACTGGGTGGCTCCGCGCAAATGCCGATGGACTTGCTGGGATCGTCGAGCAGGGTCTGCGCGAGGTGGTAGTCGCCGAGCTTGATCTGAATCTGCTGGCTCACGCGGTCCCTGTTACCGATAACCTAAAAATAAATAAATTATTTAATACATTTAAAAATGTTACACAGCTATAAAGAAAGAATTTGAATGGTGTGTTTGTAGGTTTTTTCAAAGCCACCCGGATAACTAACACACTCCACGATAATGTGACCCTATACTACCTGCTGGGTTCTGGCAGTAATACATATGAGGACCAGAAATATTCGGGGCTAACACACTTCACAATCAACGACCTCATTATCATTACATTAGGTTGCAATTGAGGATAAGGATATATAATTCTTATCCTCAATTTTACCCACAACTATTAAAAGAAGAAGGAACCATTTTTAAGTAGCCAAGTATTTTCATTACCGCAAGAAAAAGTGCTCAAACGTTACTGTTTTAGATAGGAGCACACTATAGCTGGTGAAATTACAGAGATAACGACATTTAGTATTTTTCATCTCAAGGGCAACGACTGCAATGTGGTATTCTGCCAATCTAGCTCCTTATTGTTTAAGAACGTATAAACTTTACTATCAGGTGAAAATAAACTGAAACATCTCACCATTTATTTTACAATAAACCAAAAAATATTTAATTATGTCCGAAAGAGTTTGAATCTTTTTTACCTCCATCAGCCGTCTACAATAATTAGGCAGCAGTTTCTTGGTAGTAAGTTATATTATGTATACCTCGACAATAACAGCACATCTCGTATCTTAAACTATAGCTCGTCAGACTCTTTTTCAAACACAAAAGAGTTTTCTTAGCACGTTCGCGACCAAAGAGTGGACTGTAGGTGGGATGCGATGTTCTTGGCTCGATCATTCGACATACATTGATTCAATCCCTTGATGACTAATACTCGATTCCCGTTCATCAGTATTGCAGACAATAATACTGTTATTAAAACGAATATTCTTTGGGGGCGTGGTACTAAGCGTGGTAAATAAGCCATGGCCTCGAAGTTGAGTCATTATTATTAGTGATTGTTATGACTGTATGACCCTTCTAGTTACAAGAAACTTATTCGAATCATATTAAAATTAATTTTAAATCTTCTAAAGGAAGTTGTAATTATTATCTTCATTAAATTTAAGAGTTTTATAACCAAATAATTCAAATTTACATGTAAATATAACAAAAATTTCTCGATAATTTTTAAATTAAAATTATTATTAAATTAATATTGTATAATTTTAGATCAATCCTTTGTCGATCATTTGAAGTGCTTTTATTTTTTGTAAGTTTATTATTTTGAAGCTAGGCTATCAGAATAATATAATAGTCAGCGTTAATTTCAAAGTTTTATATGTTCCCCGAATATTCTTTATATGAATAAAAAAAAATACTAAAACTTTGATTACACAACACTGAAAAACGTGTCGTAACGTTATAATTGTGCGAATCATTAGACTTCCACGGTTTCGGCCTTAACGTCAAACATTTACGTTTCACGTGATGCGTTTAACTACGCGCTAGTACAATGATGTCATGTGGACCGTTAGTGTGGAAATTATTAGTCAACAAAGTAACGCATTAATATCAACCAAACACCAATTGAAATTGCCGTGGAAGCAACTAGTTCGTATTTTTATTTGATCTAATTTTTTTTAACGTCCCATTATGACTTATTAAAGGTTTTATCTTTGGGCAGTACGATAACATTGAAAAAAATGTCGATCTGCTAGATCATATAACTTATTAATTTAATACCTAGCTTCAATGTTTAACAAAACAAACTAATTTCTTAGTTAAAAAAAAGATTTCTTTGAGTACAATGCATTTACTACTAACAGTTGTATTTTTCTATAAAAAATTCGTCTTCAAAGCAAGCCAATATTGCCGGGAACAGTTTCAACATTTATTTTTAAGTCATTAAGTCATTATTAAGTCTAAGAATATTTAGATTTCATTTAATATTAATTACAAACTGAATAAACAGTATCAAAACCAATTGTCATGTATTACAATATATAGATACAGTATCATTACCGATTTCTTACGTTTGATCAATATATAATAATAAACTCGGCATCATCATACCTAGGGATAGAGAGAGAAGAGGTACAACAATATTAATAATAACTTAAGTTTTTACAGCATACAAACCAATTATTTTCATATCACACGCCCGCCTCGCGAACGTTCAAATTAACAAACGGCTAATCAACTTGTTGTTCTTATCGCGAGCGACGTCATATGCTATTTATGTTTCACCAAGTATTAAAGAACAAATTGGCAATGAACAGGCCGAGCGATTACGATAACAGCTGAAATATATCGAAACGTACACGTGTACGTAACGTATGTACGTACGAAGTGACGTACGGCGCGAGATGGCCAACGCTTAATGAACCGCGCATGAGAGCCACGACGACGACGACAGACGCCGGTTAAGACGTTCAATTGGTAGTTTTATAACTTGAGGTGAGATGTTATATATATAATTTATACGTTAGCACAAACGGTCATTAACAAGTTGAACTATGTTCGCAGAACAGGTACTGTACTCATGTTGGCCATGTATCACCGGTGTTGCATGCCTGCTTGAACCCGCCAAATTGTTAATAGGATATAAAGCAAGGGTCTTTAGTAACATACGGATGCTATTATAAATACGAATTACTCTTACTTTTTGGGCAGCCTCCGTGGCACAGTGGTTCATCATTTGCTTTGTAACACAGAGGTCTTAGCATCGATTCCCCGACTCACAAAAATAGTGGTTTGGATGATGTATTTAAGTAAGTATTTTTCGAACCCATCTAAGCTACTATTCTCAATGCCAATCTGTCACCATAACAACATTACTCTGTTCCAGTAGTCACCGGATATTGTTATACGCACGGAACATTTGAGAGCCAGAAGTAATCCGAGCGAACATGCTTCATCATTTACGGCGTCATTGTCACTTAATATAATGTAAAATCAAGATACAGTGTTAGCCCACAACAGATAAAAAAATCTTTATATTGACCAATTCTCTTGTACTGGACGCAAAACCATCTGAGTTTAGGTGGAGATTTAGTCTATGAGGGTAAAGCATAATGGTCTAGAACAAACCTACCATTCTTTTCTTAAAAACGCATCTTAAATATCGGAACGGAAACATTAACGCCGATAGATTATTCTGCCGATTCTTTACTGTTAACCTTATGAAGGTAGAAACAAAACTTTTCGTATGCATTGTATTTATACAGAACCCCCATGCAAACCTATTGTTGAAAACGTCAACCGCCCCCGCGGTCACACAACAACAACCTTGAATATCGGCGATGGCGTGAACGTGTTAAATAAGCCATCAACATGCGATCCGCTCCTATTTCACTCTCGTACGTTACTAACACGTAGCAAAATGTCAACGCTGTTTGCGTGTATAACGGTATTTTAAATTTCGATAAAATTTTTGACATTATTTACTCGCTATAGAGGATATAAAAGTTATATTATAATTTTTGTTTCACATACACTTTTTTAAATACTACAGAAAATAACTAATTTATACTAAAGTTACTGTCTTCGTGGCCCCGTAGTTTATTTTGAAATGCAGAGGTTCCAAGTGTAAATTCCGCCACAGTTGTAATGGAGTCTGGTGGTAGAGTTTCCCGAACCCGACTGACTACCACTCGCATTGTCAATCTCCCGCTATGTTATGGTGGCAGATTTTATGATATATTGGCAATTTATGGTATAGCTGTGTTTTGGAAGTCATAAGTGTGAGAGCTAGATGTGTTCTGGGCGAACACCATTTTCGCCATCTACGACCTAATTATCGAATCAGCTAAAATCGAAGTCGTATTTGCCACAAATCAGGAAAAAATTAAATACCAAACAATATTTGTATTATAAGAGATTATTATATCATTTGTGTATAATTTTGTCTATCCATGCGAATCATGAATCATAAATGATATCATAGAATACACAATCGTGAAACATTCCTGATACTTTTTAATTATGCCCGCAATTGCCGAGGTATTGATCGGTAACACAGTGCGAAACAGAATTGCAAGTTGTAGGAATTTATTATCCAGTATGTAACAGGGCAAGCTGTTGAATTTTCGTTTCGATGCTTCCCCTCACTGTATAAAGTTGTTACAATTTAAAAATTCAGCTTGAAATTCCGAATGAAATGCAACGGCGAGTATCGCGCACAGTACTCTGTTACATTTTACTCACGTCTCGGAAATAGAACATCAGACTACAGAAATATCTCAAGATATAGCAAATCGGGCGTAACATTGCCGCGTAGGAGTTGCAATATCTTGTGCATTCGAATGATTTTCAGGCAAATATAATTAAGTGAATTGGTTTTCACATAAAATAAAAATAATTTGTGAAGGTCTGAAAATTTGTTATGTTTTCGCGCTTAAATCATTTAACTGATATCGATGAATTTTGGTACAACAACAACAGGCTTTCCTTTGTACTAAATTCATCTTTGAAAAATATTAAAAAAAACTTAGTGCAAAAATAACATTTAAAGGTCGATAGTAATAGTTGTAATAACGGATGAAAATATGTGATGGAAATTATCACTCATCATCAAAATGCTATAAAGACTAATAATAATAATAATCTCTACACTTTAGTGTATCTAAATGTTACACGAGCGAAGCTGCGAACATGATTAGTAGATAAAATACAAATTATATTTTAATTCGGTAGTACTAAAAATATTTGTTGACAACAAGCGACATAATGTAATTTATTAAGTTTGAACACACTTCGGCAATCTAAGTATTCTACTTAAATACTAACAAAACAACCGCGACCTACATCGTTGTATTGGTAAACAGCTGTCGATGCGTGTGCATTGGCGAGGAGAGGCCGGGCGGGCACCGCCGACGCGACGCGATGCCGCGCCGGTCTCGTGTCCCAAATAAACCGGCCCAATGCCGCGCCGGCCGACGGCCGCCAGTGATTCATCACATGACGGTCGCACGGCCGTACTATTATCGGGAACCGTGACTCTTTGTGTGACTAAATACCTATGAGCCAGTTGCGGTATCATCATACAAGCTGCGTATTATCATGCAAGAGCACGGCTTGTTCTGAAGCACTTATATAAACGAACTTAATATATTTTAGAATTCTAAGACGAGCAATAATATTCACTATCGTAATAAAACAAGAAACAAATCAAGTTTGAGTTATAAGACGCTTATAGCACACGAAATAATAGGCAACGTTGTATTATGTGCGATATAAATTAAACAAAATTTTAATGTTTGTTAATGTAATATTAGTGTATATAATTAAATGTCAACGTAAAAAAAAATCAAGAGGACAAAGCTAGTAAATGTAGTATTTTAAATTATATTCACAAGCCAATCCAAAAAAATGTGGTTGCTAGTAACGTTCTGATCATAATTTATACATCGTGATACTCGTACATACGAAAATCATGCTGCCAGTGCCTATTTTAGACTGGGCTGTGAATGAGGTGCAGTCCATGCAGGTCATCTGAGCAAGGGTATGCAAGATTAGCGTCAAGGTTTTACATGTTTACTTCTTTAAATACATATGTTCCTTTAATAAGTAACAATACCAATTAACAGCAATGAAATGCGCTTTCGGGTGAATTGTTTTAAAGTACTCCTAAATAATTTAAATCTGCATTATTCTACAACATTTACAAAATTAGAATAAAATTAACTCAAAATATGTACCACTTTTTCATAGAATTTCAAATAAACCTTAAATTTGCTTTTAAACCTAAAAGTTGCGAAATCAATATTTCCTATTTTACCTCCATCAGTATTGAAATTTTTCTATTTAGCTTTTTTGTGTTACTCCATTTTCAACCAATAATGAATACTTAAATTTATAAGTAGTGTTACATAAAAAATAACACGCTTTGAATTAAGAATCCCATTCTGGTCATCGATTTAAAATTCTATAGTATGGAAAATTAGATGTATTTGCATTTGTTGTAATTGTAACTTTATAGCAATATTATAAGCTAAAACATTCGTTAAATTTCATGCTTCAGGAGACAATTAGTGTCGCCAATTAACCGATTAGGTTTTTGCGATGTAAAGATCGCGTAAACAAACACGCGAGGACCGCACGTTATTGCTTTTCTACGTAGACAATAAATCTCCGTACGCTGAGACACGCCCTGCTCCGTGTCAATGCCCCTTTGACAGTAGGGGGCGCCACGCTGCATCGGACAGGGTTGCCAGGTGACCGATATTTCACCAAGATCTATATATTTGAAAAACAAAGTGGGATTCAAAGATATTTAACGAGAAGAAAATAAAACACTCCTAGAATTTTTGTATAAGAAATTAATATTATTCTAAGTAAACAGGTATACAATTATACTTCGGAAGCTGCTTTATTATTACTAATTTTGCAAAAAGGTTCACTGACATTTGCAATGCTTTCCGAATGAAAGGGATAATTGCTGTAAAGCTGATCAAAGTAAGTATCATAGACTTATAAATATGAAAAAGAAAAGTAAATGTAGCGCGCCAAATATAGGAAAAGAAATGAAATTGTGAAATAGCTGAAAGTGCAATAGAAGACTCCAGTTAGAATGGAAGCTAATATCACAAAAAAAAAAACAAAAACAATTTTAGTTCTAGAGTTTTACTTCTCTAGAGTCCTCCGAGAGAATGACACAAGCATCCAGCAGTTCAGCCGTAGTGGAAGACTTAAACAAGCCAGTTAGCATTCGTGCCCTCATTGCCGAATGAATAAAAGTTTTACAATGCCTCTTAACAACCCTTCCCTTACTCCCGTTTACAATTGTATCGCCATTCACCTGCGATTTCTAATCTAATATTTTTTATTACAACTGTATATACACACACACAAACTAGTAAGTCTATAAGTAAAAAGTCACAATTATTTGCGCAATAAACATTTTTAAAGGATTAAATTGCGTTTGTTTTTTTATATAATTCATACGTTTTATGCTCAATATTACATTAATAATATTTGCATTAAAATAAAAAAGATAAACATAGAAATATCATAATTATTCTTATATTGGTTACTATGATATCGTAACCACTTTAAGGTAAAAACGCACACGTAATAAAAAAAAAATGTAAAGTGTAAACGCACATTCACTAAATGTAATACAATGTCGTTTGAGAGTACTAAAAGCTCTCTCTTGAAGCCAACTTTCAAATAAATAGACAATAGAGATTTACAAGAAAATTAATAATTCATAGTTATAAAAATCCTATGCCCGCCACCGTTCATTTACCACTAAGTAATTGGGACATTTTCAAACCACTCTTAATCAAATCAATACCACACTAACACAATGATAAAACACTATTTCATTCTAAACGCTATGTAAAATGTTTACTTTCAATATTTTATGCTTAACTTGAAAAGATCATTAAGGAAAGAATGACACTGTATAGTAGCACTTTTTTTACAAACTATCATATATTAATAATGATAAGCATATATTTTTCTGTGAAAAAGACATAGTTGATTTAATTTTATCATATTATTATAGGCACGGTTTACTTTTCTACCAATATCATTTTTGCTTTAACCAGTTAAAATAGAGAGGAATTCTATATCCATAATGGATTGGTGGATGACCAGTCGTTATAATAATATATTGACATCCATTCAATGATGCAAGTCTAGTACACGAATATATTATAAGAAACCGATGTCAAGAAGCTGGAACAACATTTGCTTCCAATTTATATTTAACATTATTCTGAACAAAACTATATCAATATAGACAGAACCATGTATGTCACTCACACAATGATTTTTACACTTCGATGTAGAGTAATTAACCTAATGATAGACACTATCTCAGCTTGTCAGTAATGATGTATAGGCTTTGCAACGCGCGATTACGTTCTAAATCAATAGATTTTGTTTTCACTAAATTGCACTAAATAATAAGGGCTTGAAAAATAATCACAAAATTCTCATCTAAAATATTTTACTCACCCGTAGATATTTGCGTATACTTAAGAGCGCTGTTTATCTGCTTTTAGCTGAAACGCAAACCGTAGAAATTTGTGTCAACCCCCTTAATATAGTCATACAGTAACTCCTGGAAGTAATACTTAGAGTCCGTCTGAGAAAAATAAAGCGTAATTATTCAAAACAAATAATTTAGTCACAGCAAATAGAACAACGTACTGTGTTGTCTCATGATGTAATGCAACGGAGAAGATTTAACATAGTTCTCGTTGAAATAAAGTAAAAATTTTTTAACTACAATTATTATGTGATAAAATCTATTATATGGAATTTTATCGTTTAATAGATTTTATCAAAAGCGTCGTGTATTTTTTTTTACAATTCTTTGTCACTTATATATATTTATTTATAGAGACTTTACAATTACTCGATGTTGCAAATGGCCAATGGCGTGAAGAAAAGATGGCAACTTCAAACAATACAATAAACGAAAGCATTCTTTCGTCGTTTATCAGAATGCGAGGGGATGAGGCCGGCAGGGGAGTGGGGCGGATGTCTAGACGCCGGTTTTGCTCAGTACGTACTACAACAATTATATATTGTATTTATATTGCGCCCTCATTGTGCCTCGGCTGAACTACTATAAGTTAATCGTTTACTTTTGATTACCTTAAAGCCTAAAATTTGTAACCATGTCCAAATCTACACATAAGTAGTAGAGTATACATTTCTTTTACTTCCAAGACATTAAGTTCCTGAAATTTCTATATAAAGATGTAATATCTTCTGATTAGAATGAAATTTTAAACTTATTATAAATTATGAATTTTTAATAAAATCCCATGTTTAGAGAAAGTAATTAAATTTTTACCTAATAAAAGAGATAGGATAACTAAATTTCAATAACAATATTAAGTAACAAATAGTAACAATGGTATAAAACCAAATAAAACCTATTGTAATCAATGCTTAATACATTTTAATTCACTATATAGAATGCAATCAACAAAGTTAGATAATCCGATTTCTCTCGCAACATAATTTAAAACAATCTGAAATAATGAAACTGACTACTCTAATAAAAGTATTGAATGAAAGTTGAGGGAACAACTTCTCATGTAATATTTAATTGCTGAACTAAAATAAAGTTTTGTTAGAAAGGCGCACATATCAAAAATATTTAATAGTAGGTGATTTATAGTTGCACGGCGCCACCATATTATATGTTAGGCGACTTTTTATAACGCAATTATATGAAACTACTTATATGGAATAACAGTTTTTATGTTCAAACTTAAAAATTATATTTAAAATATGAAATAATTAAATTTTATTGATAGCGATCTTATCTCAAACTGTGAAATCAAATTGTAATAAAAAAGTTAATTGGAATTTATTGACATAGCTGAAATATGCTTAATGCAGATATTATAGCAATTCTTATTCTGAAATATTCTGAATAATTTGAATTCATAAAAATCTCTAACTCCAATTATAATTAATTGAAAAGTGAGAGGTAATATTAACATATGGGCATAATTAAGAAATATTAAAAGTACAAGAATAAGCAAACACCTAAGAATTTATGTATTCAGCTTTGACAAACTTAGACAAAAACTGACATGGTACAAAGCAAGTAACACCTAACAAAAAATCATCTTTTTACTACCGCTGACGAAAACACTGAATACATTATACATTATATTACTTATACACATTATATTATGTATTAAAGCACTTTTTAATAATATCCTAATAACATTGACACAACATATATCTTTACAGTATCTAAATGCTTGATGAATAAATTATATGAACTATATAACACATTTTTTACTCCGAATTGAACCTAAAAAAAATTACCAATTTATTCTATTTTATACATAAATATTCGTTCTCTAACACCACGAGTAGTATGTTAGTAATTTCAGATTGAAATCGTGTGTAAAATATGTTGCAATAATATGAAAGGTACAATCTAAACCGAATAATTAATGTTCACAATCATCATACGAACGCCTCTCCAGTGTTACGTTCTATTGTGAACGGTTGGAAAAAAGCATCTTTGACATTCAACTAGGCGCCGCATCGTAATGGAATGAATATATCATAATTACGAGCAACCATTGTTGATAGCCTGCTCATCTTGTTAACTAATGCTACGTACACGAAGCATTGTAAATTCTGCCCTATTACTTTGTAATAAGCTACAAGAAGTATGTGTTTCGTAAGATACATTACGAAATGCAAACGTATCAGTGTAGCCGTAAAGTTTAAAGTAGCAAAACCGGCATCGGATATCATTAATCACGAAAATGAACGGTTTCCACGTTCAAGCCTTGTCATGGATACACATTGTGGATGCCCGAAAAGAAATATCAGATGGCTCCTCTTAAACCTCTACAGATTCAGAAGTGACCTAAACCTATATGGAAAATTCAATAGCTATAATTTAACCCAGGAAAATCATAATTATCCATTAGATAGTAAAGTTAATTAAATTTAACTAACAAAGTTTACATCATTTAAAATGCAAATGAAATTCATGATTTAAATTTTAATTGATGTTAAACTAATATTAAAAATTGTTCCTCGACATTTAATATTACAATTTAGTATGGACGTGAGTGTACTAGGCTCGTATAGACGAAGAAGACTCTTATCATAACCAAGGCTTACTACGGGTATAATACGACAACTAATGATATTTCGAATACATCATTATATAAAACAAATAGGTAGTACAGTGGAAGGTAGTTTTAAAAAATTCAAATCTATCAAAAAACAGATAAATACTTTTGCCCTTGTGACCTCGTTTCTTTGGAATACATTCCTTCATAGGCAATAAAAACATTTATGGCGAACATAAATTCTTTTACTTTTACATTTTAATATACTCTCACGCGGATAAATAAAGAACACGGAATGATAACGATCTCAAGTTTTAAAATTCCATGAATTAACAAGTCCACTCAACGGCGGAGAGAGGGGGGACAGGGAAGCAATAATATTTTGTGTAAATATAAAAACATGGTCGTGGGCGATCGTGTCTGTTTACGTTGAACAACCAGTCCGCGCGGCGATACCGAACCGTAGACAAGACACGCCGGCTCGTCCGTCTGTTGGCACGAGCCGGGCTCGCTGTTGCACGCCAAATTACTTTCCATTCAACGTTCGGAAAATGTCCTCTTGACCGACTTCGACTATGGTCAACGCGCGGCCAACGCCGCCGGATGTTAAACGATAGTTTAATACCCGGATACTTGATAGTGCCCGGACAAGATTAGATATGACTAAACTTAATACATACTTAAGATTTGCTAAATTATTTGTAATATATGAATACAAATCAAGAAAAAAGAACTCGGCTTTGAATTTTATTATCTGACGTAAGTGATTAGGATCACTGCCTCTAATATTACATATTCATAACATGAATACGAGCATTCATTCATGTCTAAAAACCAGCGTTCATACAAAGGAATGGAGGTAATAAACTAGAAAATTACATTTATACATTACTGCTAAAACATTGCTATTTTGATTAACTCCTTGAACAGACATTGTGAGCCCACCTCGTATGAATTTCTCAACACTAAGTTCTCATATGTATGAGTATATATAGGTATAACAATAAACATTCATAATAATGTGTGAAATAAATATGATTTTTAATAACATATTATTTGACCAACAAAACCGGAAATTTCTATACAAATCCCTCCCCTTAAAACTAAGAAAATTATTCTGAGCAGTGCTGACAGAAAATAAACTGGAATTCAAAAATTAATGATTAGATTCTTTCAATACGAGTGTTATATTTTGAGAAATATCACCCGATAAACATTCCACGTACTCAAAACCTAATTCATTTCTTTGTAAGCGTGGTATAATTAACGAGTAAATGTCAGGGATAATTGACAAGTCTGAAGTAATGAAATAAAGCTGCTTATGTACGTACAAGACAGCCAGCATCACTACAAAGGTCGTTTCCTTTTCACGAGCCTCGGTGATTGCTTCCGGGACGCCGCGGTGTCATGTGTAAGATGACATTGACATTTCTGCTGCCTCTCCCCTCCGCAGTATTAAATGTTTTAAATATTAAACGTCTCTTACTGAAGATGTCACATAGCAAATAAATTATCTTCCATGCTTATAAAAGAGTGTTCCCAGTTTGTAATATGTACATATGAAATATAAAATACTGACTGTCTGATCTATGTATCAAAACTTAGCTTAAAACGCTGGTTATAGAGACCTGAAATTTGGAAGGTGTATTCGTTCTCATGTGTTAATATTAACAGCTAATGAAAGGTTTTTAAAATTTCACCTTTAAGTAAAAATAATATGGGGTTCATATTTCATTTAAAAATTGATACACATACTGGAGAAAGATCAATATTAAATTTAAATAAAAAGAAATTACCTCGCCCAGAGAAGCGAGTGGTTTGACAGAAAAAGACGTGAAGAGAGAGGTTAAAATAATATAACAAATGATGGAGGAGGTACAAAAAAGATAAATTAGTTTATCTTTATAATATAAATAGTATTCTCTATTATTTACGTATTAAACATACATATTACGTTTGTATAAGTCAAATAATATTAAACAACGTTTAAGCATGTAAATATATTTTTACACCAAAAATTACATCGCCTTATCAGTGCTTGTGTGAAGGCTTAGTAACGTTTGTTATGCAAAATGTTCCTACAACATGATAATTTTAATTTGTCCACAAACTCTTTTGTTTACATCATAATTCTGCAGCAAGAAACAAACATTAATGTTAATTGAATAGAAAAAACGAAATTACAAAAAAAATAATTTAATTAATAAATCTTGTCAAAAGAAGTATAAATTTTAGATTCTCTATTAAGTTCTTAAAATAAACAGAACACTAATGGCGCAAGCTCACATTTCTAAAAAGTAAGTTATGTTTCGAGTGTCGATATGAGAAAAACATTTAGCGATAATTTCCCTACACACGCTATCCATCGTCATGTATGCGACTTGTGATAGTAATTATCGCCCGTATACGAAAGATTCTCGTTAAGGCCCATTGGATATTTATTGCACGTTATCCAATCAGGCGCCAACGGTCGTGGCATTGAAAGGTAATGCGGTCTTGCGCGATCCGCGCCAATACGGCAAACATAACTTAAATTCGTTTTTTTTTAATACGACACAGATCGATCTCATTGATGTATCTCAATCTGGATTACTTCTGGCGATACTAATAATGCTAAAGTTGTGATTATGGTTAACAAAATTCTAACAATTAATGGAACGTTCAATGGACTCAATACTTAAGTGGAAGTAGCTATATAAGATGATATACTGAAATTAGTGTTGAGATACTGGGGATATCTTCTATTCGCAAGACTATAGTAATTGTTGTAATCTTTTAATGCATACTAGAGAGGTATCTAAATCATACATAATATTTATTAAATAATTAGAAAATAAATACTTTCACGATGATAAAAACCACTAATCGATGTATCCAAAAAGGTGTATTTCAAATATTAGAACAACAATTACAGTCATCTGGTATGTTGACACATTGATTCTAAATTCGTAATTATTCATGTACGAAGAAGACCCGAAAGCGAAAGTTTGTAAATGCATATATCTCGCCATATAACTTATTGTAAACTAACACGCCAGTATACGTTAAGTGCGAAAGTATGAAAAATACAGTGAAACACTAGTTGCTTGGTATTTATTCAAATCACGCGATTGGACGTAAACAGCATAGGTATTCCGTTATATACGATCGTGGAGATAATATCGTTCTTGCGATATCGTGGCGAGTTAGAAACACGTAACCCAATAGTTTTGGTGTGGACGTCTGTTGGCATGCGGAACCCGTAACTTTAACATGGTATATAGTTGCGTGATCGCACGCGGTTACAGTAGCACTTTTGACTGCCTTCGTGGCGCAGTGGTTTTTGTAACACGGAAGTCCCAGTTTGATCACCAGGCCACAGGTGAAGTGGAGTCTGGAATCTGTATGGTGGAAGGGCTTTTAAAATCCGCTTGACTAGACTACAAAAACTCTTATTTTCGAACCGAATATTTCGAACTTTGATTCATCAGTCCAAAGAACTTTTTTAAAGTCTTCTTCAGTCCAATATTCAGGAGTAAGAGCGCACTGCAGACGTTTATTTTTGTTTTGTGGTCGTAACAGTGGTTTACGAACAGCTACGGCGACCAAACAAATTGGCATCTCGAAGTCTTCTCTTTACTTTACGTCGTAGTGCCGAAGAAAAGATGTTGCCAGACTGTGTAGTGCCAACAGTCAAACATGGTGGAGGCTCTATTATG
>DWQX01000815.1:0-35555 GCA_018245475.1 Pharmacophagus antenor
TTTTTCAAGGTGGTCTCAAACTTTTGGCCGGCAGTGTATATTGATGATTACAGTTTTAAAAAGTCCTATAACGAAAATATTAATAAAATCAATACAGCCACAGTTTATGTATAGCTTAATAGATGTGCATATAAATTAAATAATGTTTAACTTATACTTATAATTTATATCTTACGTACATCATACATTTCGGTAATGTTTAATAGAGCCTTTTTCTTGGTTAAGATAAGTTGCAGGGTCAACAACATTACATACAGGTGCAAGTAAAAAATACGTTACTTAATTAAGGGCGACTCCTCTATCAAAAATGGACAGTATGATTTTTTTGTTGATCATGAGTTATTGTTACAATCGTGGCAGTGGTCCTTGATTATTTTCAGTTTAAATTCTTATTAAAATAAATTAAATAATACTTTATTAAATAAGTTTTTTCCTCTCTAAATTATTGTAGTAAATAAAATAGGTGAACAAACATTTATTTTTTGTTACAACTACTTTAAAATTATGTTTGTTAGTTTGTCTCCTTAAAAACATATTTTTCTAAACCACGAGCATTGTATACTATTCATCACAAAAATCAACGACTCTGTAAATGGTATGAGAGTAACACGAAATACGCGATTATTTGAGAACCTTCTTGTCTTCAAATAAAAATCGGATGTGATTAATAAAACGTTATCCATTACACTTTATTAATGAATGCCACCAAGCTTGTGGATTTACTCACTGGACAATAAAAACCGGAAACCAACTGAGGTGGACAGAATAATAGCAACTAACGTAGCATAACAAAAAAAATATTTTTACTATAGTAAATTTTTTAATAAATAGAAAGTAACAAAAATACACGAAGAACTTATAATCTCATCTTTGACTTTGCGTGCTTGCATCTTTTGATATAAAATACCAGTAGCACTTTTGATTAAAAATTTAACCTTTCTAATATAATAATTACATTTATGATATATACTAAAATTATATGTGAAAAAAGAGATATAAAAATACAGAAGACGTAGACGTAACATCTGTTGAAGATTAACATAGAATGCTTTGTTACCTGCTACCAATTAGGTCTGATTAAGATTTCGCCAAACAGATTAAGCGTTTTAAAGGTCATAATATTTTGTATAATTGAACGTGCGTTGTTCAAGGTGCTGTGAGAACCCACCCATATAACCAGCGAGTCGTTTTACGCAATAGTTTTTTTTTAAGTAACGAGTTCTAAGGTTTCAGGGCCCTAAATGTCTGGTAACTGTGCAGTTTTATTTTGGCTATTGTATGTCTCAAATTATATGCACATACACAGATTTACTTAAATACAATATGTTTTATTTACTATTTCTTATACTTAATAATGAGAAAATTGTATAGATTTATATATCCAATTTTATTATACGATTTTTTTTTGTTTCTACCTATGATTAATTGGTCAGATCTACTGTTGTAATTTTTTATTTTATCTAGCATGTATTTGCTGTTTGTCGTACAAAATATATATACTTTCTCATATGTTTTGTAACAATTTGTACAGCAAATGTACGAATAGGTGTTTTAGCAGTGGAACACTCGAACATGATTACTATATGTCAGGATTAACGATGGAGATGATAGAAAAGATCGTAATTACCAAAGGTCTAACGAGTTGAAATTATTCCAAAACATAAATCCTACGGAACCTTAAACACAATTACGTATATTTCTATAAATGATTAATAGTACAGTTTTATAAAACAACAACAAGTAAAGTTTTTCGTCAGGCAAAAATGTAATTCGAAGAAACCGTGACAAACATGAAGTCACTTCACCTTGGTATAAGTATTTTAGATAAAACATCGCATTTTGAATACACGAATTGCAAAGCACCCGAAACGTATTACACATATCTTTTATATGTTTATTATTCTTTTATCACATATTATCATGATTACCATAAATGTAGATAGACGAATATTGGCGAACGCTGGTTGGCGTCAATCATGCGAATTAGATTCGCTGACACTATACCATTTGTAGGCGTAATGTCATTTTAATTATAATTGTGTTGTCTAATACATATAGGTTACAAAGGGTGGATGCCCCATTCTTTCGCAGTCAACCCAAGATGTATTGAGAAATTGAAAGTAGCACAAAAATTAAAAATTGATCAAGAGGAAAGAGAAAAAAATTAAATGAAATATCAAAATTTATATACACACATACAAATATATACACATACATTAATCTAATGGTCTTATATCACAATATAACAAGATGTTATATGATAATGACGTCGAAGTTCAAGAAATATGGTGGCTCTGAATTCGCTAATTCACATATTCCTTTACTGGTATAAATCAATGCTCTTAATAGATTGCCAGTCCAAGGCTGATGCTGACGTATGCCGCGAAATCGAACTTGACACCTCAGTGTTACATTAAAATCTTGATTTTGCTTAACTTTGAGCCACTGAAAAAGTGCGACACTGAAATATACAACTCTTATATATAATGTAACTTTCCACTGATGTGAAACATTATGTTAAGGAAATTAAACCATAATAACAATTCTGTTCTGTCATTTGTTAGATTCATTATTTACTCTCAACTAAGTTTGTTTAGTCAAAGGATATTCCCTCAGGTATAGTTATTTACACACGTAGAGTTATGTGTGTGTTTACTTAAGTTTATTGAAATTACCATATCTGATCGTTAACTAAAGTGAACATTGCTTTTTTATTTCCATTGTATTTTATTATTATTGATTTAATCCATATTATACATTATCATATATTTTTATTTAAAATAGCGTATCTCATTTTTTTTTATAATTTTCACTACTTAAGGTAACAAAGGGTTGACTTAAATACAAGATAATGTTTCTTTACTTTTAACCCGGTAAATGTTGGAAGTATATTCTGATACGATATTATTTTTTTGTTTGTTATTTACTCAGAAATAACAGTACTTGGATAGAGTTTTGCGGCCAGTATTTGGGCAGGTGCTGCGGACAACCTTGAGTTCGTAGAAAGGATTTGCGACGTTGCTTAATAAACAAAAATGAATGAAATCTTAGATTTAGATAAATAAGGTAGTACCTACCATCGCAGTGCCTATTTCTGTCGTCATGAAGGAGAGTGCAACTATTATTTTTAAAGGCGCTGTAGTTTATAAAATTGCTGGAGTAACGATTTCTTTTATTTGCTATGAGCTCTTGTCTTTAATTTCACATTACATTAAAAGAGAAGCTCGTACATGGTGATAATGGCTATTATATGTGTGATTGTCAGCAATACTGTTATGGCGACAGATTGATATTGAAAATAGTAGTTAACCGGGCAGATTCGTAAAAAACCTATCAATATTCCAACTCCTCACTACTATAATGGCCCCGGAATCGAATTTGGAACCTTTGTGTTATAATGTAAGCAATAAACAACTTAGCCACGGAGGTAGTTTAAAGAAAAACAAAGTAATTAACGTTATCAAGAAATTTAATAATCTCCGTATACTACATGATAAAACATTTGCCAAACAAAATATTGTAATTGTATACGTGTTTACTGTGTTTAATAGCCTTTTGTTTATTTTAAACAGATATGCTAACTGCCATTATTTATTTTACATGTACCAAAAAAAGTAAAGGTTCCTTGCGAATATGCTATGTATAGAATAATGAGGATCAAGAAGATCCTGGTAGTGTAGCAATATTGTAATGAAATAAGTCATATGAAAGTAAGCTTTTTAGTTTTGTGTAATTTCTCTAAATTATATTTTATGACTGTACTTGCTACTTGAACGTTCTACCATATAAAACAATAGCATTTTCAGAGTCATCTTGAATAAATATTTATCGCTTAACTAATACACAACATAAAAAAACATCGTCATACGGAAAAAAAACATTTAAAAAGGTTTACAGTTCAAGGACTAATCTTAATGACGGTAATATAACAAAAAATACATAAGTTTCCATTATTTACATGTTAAAACAAGTCGACAAGAACTTGAATATGAACGGGAGTTATATGAAAAGCGTATATCAAAAAATGTAATAAAAATAAAATCGCAGTGTAAATTTTTTAATTCAGTAGAAGATAAGGCCAAACAATGGGTGGCCTATTCCTCTCTTGTTTTTTATCCTCAGTATATAAACAATTTGTACAGCCTCGTTATCACAAAAATTGTGATGGTGTCATGTATTCGTCCAGAACATTCTGGCTCTCATATTTATAATTCCGCAGTAGAGCAATGCTATGCAAATGGCGGCAGATTGCCATTAAGCCCTTCCATCTACGAATCATCAATCATTACTTAAAGCTCTTTTGTTAATCAATATTATGATAATTATTTGTAAAGGCGAAATACCTTTCGCCTTGTAACGCGGTTCTAGGTCCGATTTTCGGGTCACGCGAGTAGTGAAGTCTGGATAAGTGATAAGGTTTTTTGATTAGCTGCCGTCCTTAATATCACGATTGCAGCGCCATACCGCGTATCAATATCTTCTGGTATATTGTCACTTAACATCAGGTGAAATCGAGTTCAAATATTAGCCCATAATCGATAAAATAAATTATTATAGAAATTACAGACACTCCTGTCTGTTATTGAGCAACAGTTAGTAAAAATACCTGTGTGATATGTTGGACAACAGGTGTATGCCATCTTCTTTCCACGTGAAGGAACAGCACAAACGCGCGGATAAGTATTGAATGGAATGTAACTGACGTAATGTTATATGTCGTTCATGAATTAAATAATTTGTAGAACCTTTTTACTTTTCTATGAGGCAATGTAGGTATGATTTTCAACGAAAAATTTTAAGGTTACCATAAATATTGTTGTAATTTTATTCTAACGTTTAATAAAATATACGCGTGTTCAAAGACTAGTCATTATAATTAAAAAAAAGTGTTTTGTTGTTTGTTACGCAATGTGTCAATCGTCGTGGTACGTATCTAATCAGTCTCTGTTAAGAAAACCTAAAACTACGCCTTCGAAATCAATTTATTTGTGAGAATGCGACTAATATAGACGACAAATACTTCTTTATGATTTTTAAAATAGAAATTAATAAGCTCTGTCCAAATAAATCCAAGCGGTAAGTAAAAAAAAGTTGTAAGGGGTTACATAAATTATATATCATATTATTTATACATCATAAATTCGTTTTTGAGTCTGTACCCAAAGGGTGAAAATCGGAATCCTTTTACACTACACCGACCGTCCGTCTGTCCCTCTGTCAATAAGCTCTATCTCATGAACTGTGTTAGGTAGTCAAATTTTTACAGATTGTGTAAATTTATTGCCAATAAAGTAACAAGTAATAATATTAAAAAAATACTTGAAACGTAATTTTATTACTTTGTAGTACTGAACCCTTTGTGGTACCAGTCCGACATTCACTTGGCGATTCATTAGTTTTAAATAGCTGTCTAGGTATTACCCGTCCTTAAAATATTCATCAAGAGTTTAAAACCTGCTTTTAAAGGTTTTTATTAATCGCCATTATATTTCAAATGACGCTTGACTATGTAACAAAAACTAGAATTTAATCTACAGGTACTACGATTTATTGCCGAGGTACTTATCATAAATGTTTCTGTACATCAAATATTCAAATTGATAATTTTAAAATTACATTTAATCATAGGAAAATTTAAAAAAAAGATAAATATTTAAACGACCTTAAATAATTTCGGGAAATCAGCATTGTGTTTGATTTGTTTAACTATAAAATCATGTTTTAAAGTGAAACGTATAACCGCTTCTAAAGCGCTTTAAAAGTAATTTAACCAATTTTGACATTTGAACTGTCGTTTCGTCAATGCCTGTAACAAATTTATGGAACATTTAATTACCATAAAATTTTATCGTATTTTTTTTTTCTTCACCTTTTATATTTTTTAACGATCAAGAAAAGATTTTTTAAAAAATAGTAAGTACTTAACAGCTTCTTCAAATGAGAGTTGTTATAATATAATGCGTGTTAACTGGAAAAATTTTAAAATATCGTGAAATTATTTTTTACATTATGTAGAGATTATGATTGAAATATATGTAATATTTAAATCATCGTATATATATTTATATCATGAATAAACAAATAGATTTACACATCTATGATTAGACTTAAGTGACTAGTCTTTGTAGATTTAAAAATTAGGTTTATTAATGAAAACATTTTAATAATTAATAGTTTTTGTTTAATGTTAAAATTTAATTTGTAGAAAAATGTCAACGCTTAAGGTAGACAAATGATAATTATAAAAATCTTGACTAACATTTTGAACCTGCTAATGTTTGCAATAATTGTTTTTGTTTTACATTACGAAAAAATTTATACATTTGTTTGGACAAATAACAATCTGCGCAAGTTGTCTTTGTTATAATTGGTCATAACAAATGGATAACACATCACATTAATAAAATAGCAACACTATTGTATTAGTGAAAACCAGTTAATTTTATTTAACTTTATACTTGTGTCTTTTGCAACTATAGATTTTGTGAAGATTTTTAATGTCTCAAATGATTTAATGAGCATGTTTCTGCTTCGCAAAATGTATTTGGTATATTTTTCTTAAAATACTTTCATTCATCATCATCCCCCACTCATAATCTGATGGCATGAGTTTAACATTTTATGGGTCTTTTGTTTTTTACCTCAACAGTAAGTAAAAAAAAAGTTAGTAAATAATCTTATTTACGTTTGCAAGTTATGAAAATATTACCATTTATTATTATTGCCGGCATTTATTACACTACCAAGCTGTCAAGTGGTGGTATGTCAATAACATTATTCAAGAGCGAATTGTCTACAGTCAAGGTTATCTCTTTCAAGTTGTTTCAACATTTAAGCGGTCATTCGTAATATTCGATAATAAAAATAAACTTTAAGTTCATTGCTCTGAACTTTTAGAAGGGAACCTACTTTATGATAAGGCCAGGCTCATTAAATTTGTGTTTGTACTCATTTAGCATAGGCGTTTAGCATTTTTATTTAAAATATATTTAATCATATAGACAACGTTCATATTACATGTAGATAATACCATCACTATAATTACGTTAGAACTATACAAATTACTCATTATTTTTTCTCCCTAACCACATAATTGATACGTTATTATAGGCCACTGGCTTAGTGGTTTGTATTATTGTTTTATATCTACATTTACATTTCAAAATATACTGGCGGTAGTTTTCCTTAGGCAGAGACTAACTAGGTAAATTGCGAAAAGCGTATTACCGCCACCACGTGCAAATATTACTGTGTTTCGGTTTGAAGTGCGACTATATTGTATGTAATGAAATATTATATTGTCTTAATTGGTTCATTGGCAATTTGTTCCGAAATCATTAAAGATTAACATTTTTTCCGATTTTGTAGTTACGAAAATTTTGGAAGTGTATTTTTGTAACATGGCTGTATGGCCTTAAATTCTTCTCCAAAATTGTTATTGTTAAAAAATGTTACATCATTTGAAAGCTTATAACCAAAAAAGATGTTAAATTGTTAAAATGCCTAACTGTTTATAAAAAATCAACAATTTTTGTTATCGGCAATGGAATAACTCTTGACATCAATCAATTGAACACATAATGTTAAGTGATAATGAAGTTGTACGCAGCGACGAACACTCCCTGGGAATACTTTGGCTCTCATATATATATATATGGCGGTTAAAACAATGCAATTCTATTATGGCGATACACTGATATTGAGTGTGGTATTTACTCAGACGGGTGCGAAAAACACTACAACCATTTAAATTCTACTGCACACGCAGTAAACCATTCTGCCACTAAACCAGTTAAAGCCTTCTGCTTAACTAACGTGACAGCTGTCAGATTATTTGGTCAACTTGTATATATTTTATTGAACACGGAATATCTATTTTGTACTAAGTTCTTTTTATTCGAATTTTAAATTATAATTGTAACTGTTATTTAACTAATTGTTAAGTAACACAAATGCGAAATTTTATTATAAAATTTGTAACATTATATGGTTATTTAGTCGTTATCTTTGTCGTATTCTCAAGATATTATACCTATTATGATTAATGAATTTCAATTTACAATATTACATTAATAGAGCAAGCGAGGCTTTGCAGCTTGTACGGTGATACAGCTACCACCACTGATAGTGTACATTTATTTAATATAAAATATTTACTTATTTTATTACAAATAATGCAATTTATTTTATAGTAAAATATTAAACTAACTAATACAAGCGAATACATTCGCACGGATAAAAAGGAAAGAAAAGTTTGAATGTATTATTATCGCAATACAATGAAAGATTTTCCCTCAATTGAAAGATTTTTATATATTAATTGATGTGATCACCTATTATTATGCAACATTCAAAATCATCCATTACTTTTTGTGGGATATTGCAACAGAATTTTTTAAAATAATTATTTTGGTGTAGATTACATTGATAATAACAAAATGGTATAATATATATAATTATTCATTTATAAAGTCATGGTGTGCATAGAGATTTTTTTTATGTATAGAATTTTAGTACGTTACTGGTTGAATAAATGAAAGACATTTAATTATATCACTCAAAAACATTTATTTTATTGATTTGCCAAGAAGTAATATAAAATCTATTTATTTCATCATTTAGTTTTACACTACCAAATCAGGATATAACTTTTGTAAAATTCAAAATGGTGAGCTACTGCCGGTGTTGACTCTGTAGATACCGCTTCTGAAAGCAAAATAATAATTACTGTTATAATAACATCCCTTGAACAGCTCACGTAAAAGTTGTTAATAAATGTAACAGTCCTTTTAATCATTATCAAAAAACTTTTAATATCTTGTTCTCTAATCGATCCTGTTAAAATTATAAAGCTGTAGCCCATCACAACGTGGATATGAATCACATTATAATGGAGTAATTTTTTAACATAATTTTCAATAACAGCAATGCTGTTATGGCGGTTGGTTGACATTGAGGAGGATCGGGCCGGTTCGAAAAACCTTGCCACCACTACACCTGTGGCTCGATAATAGAACCCAGGACCTCCGCGTTATAAAGAAAACGAGTAAATCAGTGCGCCACGGACGTAGACAAAGCTTTTTAAAATAATCCGATCATTAAACACAGATTCAAACAAAGACTTACCCTATTTTACTATATAAGTTTGTGCCCATGTCAACACGATCTCCGTTGCATTGATTCTTGTTTAACTGCGTGAATGATTGACATCTGTAGCCAAATAGGCTGTTGTTCGGTATCAATGTTGCCGCAAAAAGTTCCCAAGCGCGCTCGTGACTGCAGATTCTTGAAGAGCCGCATCCGGGTTGCTTGCTGCCACCGTTGGGGTAGAAATCGATATGTCCAAGATCATCCATGAGGCCATTAGCGGAACGTCCGTCACTGTCTGTGTGAATAACTTCGACATATCGTGCGTCAGATTTCTCCAATCGGCCCGAACCACTTGCCCATTGGTTTCCAGAAGGGTCCAAACCTAGAAATCATAAAACGTATATGTTTAAAAATGTTGCTTTATTTTCACTTAAACAATATTTTCGATAAAAAAATAGCTAAAAATATAATACCTACTTATTATTGTATTACACTTGTATTTGAAAATATAAAAGTTTAGTTTATGATTAAAAAATGCCTTTTACTTTGTGACCTAATTTCATAGAAGTTTTCTTGAATCGATTGCTTAAACATATTATCTGATAATTTATGTCTAAGAATGGTTATGTGCAACAATGATCATCTAGTTTTAGGTTGAGTAAAGTGAAATTGATTTACCCAAAATTAATATTATTTATACAAATATTATTAATACAAATAAGGGGGTAATTGAAAGATACAATTTTTAAACATTTTTTAACGCAGTGAGGTGTATTTCAAACGGGTAAAAAATTTACCAGTGATTCGTGCAACTTGTCCTTGCAATCGTCTTCCTGCGTAGCCAACAATATGCGCGCCCAAATTAAATCCTATTAGGTGTAATCTGTTCAGGTCTACTTTATTTTCGTTCACTAATAATGTTATAAAATCTCCTAAAGATATTCCGACACTGGACACAGCGGCTGAGGCCTGTGCGTATTCAAGTCTAGCGAATGATGACCAGTCGACTGAGATTACGTTTACATCGTAGTTTTGCAGATAGGCTGTAATTTAATAGATAAAAACATATATTAAAATATACGACGGAAATGTATTTATATCTGCAAGAGCAATTGAACATAAAACAAAACAATTTAGCTAGTGCTGAAATCTCAATAAATATAACATGAAAAAAATAAGGCATAGCTTAACTTTAATGTCATTGAAATATTTCGTCACGAGTAAAGGGATTTCGGACTATATAATTATTATACCAAAGCCTATACCAGGAATTGGGTTCTACAAAAGTGTGAGCTTGTCATCGTTTGTCAGAATAATAGTTATAGAGCAAAATCTCAAATAAAAAAAATGAAAAATTGGAGCCAAGAGTTTAATGTCTAATAATAATCATTAAGTTAGAAGCAATGAAATCATATGAAACAAAATTGATGAAGTATTTACTAAGACTATTTCAATAGATATTTGCTTACCGTTTACTAAACTGGGGTTAAGAGAGTTAAAGGCATTAGCTTGATGGCCGTGGACTATGACGACTGTATCGCGTGAGAGTAAAATCCCAGACTCATCGATCGTAGCGGGAACATTTATCATAATTTCCTTTGGGTAATGAAGAGTTCCACTGAAATCGAAAAATAACATATTTTCTTTAAGTTATAATAAAAACTTATAAGTATTTTACTCACTACCATATATTACGACAAGTTTCACTTAATAGTGGTATGTTCTAAGCATAACAGTGTATAGGAATAGTTAGAATTCAGCAACATGAAACTCTGATCGTTTTTCAGTTTGTCACCGTTATAATAAATTTACTGTGTGTTAGTGCCCTCTGTTGGCGAAAAGTTTAACTACTAACTAATCTTTACAATTTGAGCATGAAAAGTTGAATAATTTGTACTACGCAGGTTGGCACGTTGTGTTTTTAAATAAAGTTTCTGTCGTTGAAATAAAATGTCCAATCGAACGCCAGCCGCAGTGTTTTATTTAATACCTTATTTACCTTGTAAAAACGAAATAGCGATTTGCATTCCCAATCCGCTCAACGTTTGCTGCTGCGCTTGCATACACTGAAAAAGTTAATTAATTTATGACTGTATTACGGATTTTCCGCTTACGTATTACGTATTTTAGAAAACAGTACAGATTTTTATGAATGAAAAATTTTGTAGTTATAAAAACAATAAACATTTTATAAGAATAGTTAAAAAGTAGTTTTTTATATTTACAACTTCATACAGAGCTCAATTTAATTGATATTAAAGCTATGTGTAATGTTAATGAATTTAAAATCAAGGGCAGAAAAGCTTTACAGAAAAATTTAACAGCAGATTTAATTTAAAAAATATAAATTTCACTCAAATTATATATGTATTCTTTATAAACGTTTGTATATCTTACAAAAATCTAAACAACGAACAATGGAATTCTCTTGTACTAGGTAAGACGATTTCTTAACTACAGAGCATTGTCGGCATTTAAATTATATATTTAAAGTTAAGCACAGAACGTATTTCATACATTGTTTTTATTAATTTTGATTCGGGAAAAGGATGACCATAATGATACCCATAGCCATAGCTAGTAACAGTTTTTATCTAAATATTATTTTTCTAGAAAATAGCAAATATTTTTTTACTTTACCTCCGAAGGCAGCAAATAAAATTAATGACATTTTCACCATCTTGGAAGTACTTTCTGTGCAAAAACAAGAATGTCTTATGAAATTAATGATTTTATCCCACTATTTTATATGAAAATTTCAATACGATAATCTATGTAGTATTGATAACCTAGATAAAATACGATCAAAGAGTAAAAAAAAGTACCGATTTTTTTTAGTCGAATGTAACGTGTTAATTGATGTATGATAAGATTGCGGTTTCCTCAAATGTTTTGTAGAGAAATTACTCACATGATGACGACAGTGACAAAGAGAATAATTCGTCAATACTGACTTGCAATGACATAAATTGCTTGCAATAAAGTAATTTAATCGAACACATGTCACTAAAATTTCCCCTATTTCCATCTATAAATACGTAATATGCATTTTTAAAAATTAAAAACGTTATAGTTGTTTGTAATTCTTCTATAAGTCCTATTTTTTAACTAAAAACACTAACAGAGTATATAATTTTATACACATTCCATATATTTTTTTTCTATTTGGGTTGGACAAAGCATTTATTTTATTACACCCCCAGGTCACTGAGGCCCACGTCACAGTTTTCCAATGAAGTCACAAAAGTCGCAACAGTGGTGTGTCGTCTACAATTTATGCACTTCATATTTACAAATAAATTTTAATTTAATACAGGTACACACGAATGGACAAAAAGTACATGAACTGATAAAGGGAAATAGAAATTACGTTTAACGTTTTATTCAGGGTCTTTTTGTTCAGCCATCAAATAAATAAAGCTTTTAATGCGCCTGTTTGTTAACGGATAATCCCTTAGCCACAATTACGTAATATGGGTTTAGCTTCGTAGCATAAATAGGTCAGGGGTTTAATCGGTGACGCATACTTACGTTAAGAAATTTGGCAGGACATTCCTATCGCTCGTCCAAGTGGTGTATGTAACGTGGACCAGCCACTTGCTGACCCAGAATCACTTGGCAAAGGATTCGTATTGTCTCAGATTCCGGACTACCAAAACTGTGTCATAACTGTCTGGGCTTACAATCCTAGATGCAGATGATCGTTGTACAACAAATTGAAGCAAAAACTTTTATTAGTCTCATATATTCCGTAGTGAAGTTTTTATTATAAGTTTTGTAGTAAAAAATACAATACAACAACAATACAAATGTAAGATTAAAGCTGACGGCCTTTAAACGGCCAACAGTTATTAAGCTTATAATAGGTTTCTAAGCCTATTTTTGATATGGTTTGAGCTTATGGCAATATTTTAGTTCGTAGCAAATACAAAAAAACAACAAAGTTGTAAAGTCTACCTAGGTTTAGGAGGATAGGTATTGATACGTTAAACTAATAGGCAACTAGAATAGTTGAAGATAATGTACAAAATATAAATATCTTTGTTCGTTCAATTCACTATTGGCTATATGTCAGAATGAAAAATAGATGAAAATCTATGATTTCCATTTATGTTTTACGTACGATATAAATATATTTTATCCCGACACCGTGACAACTTCTAGCGTAGGAAAGATGTTGAATATACTGGAACGAGAAAATGATATTTATGATCGAACTTTGTGACATGTTTTATGTTTAAGAACATATCAAAAACTGTAACAAATATTTCTTTATCGTTTGAAACTTATCTGATATAACTAATTTAATAATTATGGTTAAAAATATGGCTTGAAGAATTAAAAAAAAAGCTATAACGGTTTCTCTTAAAGTAACATGAAATAAGATATTAAAATATAAAAAAAACATCTGATTCATAGATTACAATGTCAATAGGCCATTACTTTCTTTATCATATTAGATAGCACATTGTATCTACTACGGTTTTGCCGTCTTCTGATTGAATTCCAGATGATAAAGATAGTCGTTAGTTAGCAACGATAATAATTACTTTTTTTTCTTCTTTTACCGTATCATATTTAAACTGTGATTACGTTACGTCACAAAGGGGTAGAAAACATTGTGGAAGGCAGGTTGTCATACGGTTTCCACGAGGTGTATTAAGTTACAATTATCAATAGATTAAAAATTCACTAAAATGCTTTTTTCTTTTGTTTACCAACATGTCATTTACTTCATTGATTATTGCTGTTTTATAACTTAATCCTCGTCAATATTTTACTTGGAATTTAACTTTGTTTAAATGCTGAATAATATTTAATAAAAAAGACACATAGGCAAATTACTAATAAACTGATCATGATGAAATATGAGGCGACATTAGTATATGATTAGTGAAGAAATATATAAAATATTAGTCTAATTTATGCTTAACCTCGCGTGTAAATATTGTAATATTAAAATCTATATTAACAGTGTTAAAAGGACTGTAGTCTTTCAATCTTTCCTTCATTCTTAAAGAGTTCCTAAGCATATGAGCATTCATTATCTGTCACCATTAAAATAATAAAGTCTAACTGTAATATGGTTTGAAACTGGGGTCAACATCGCGCGCATGCGTGTCAAAGGTCGGCCTGTACTCACACCGGATGGGACTGTTCAGTTTCACATTCGTATCTAGTCTCGCGAGCCGCCTCCAGCATCGCTCTCCCGCAGGAGCACGGAAAACTTTCCTGGAATTTTCAAACGCCGGCGCGGCCACCGCTAAATTTCAGCTTTTTAGAACACTTATTTGTGTATTAATGACGTCATCAAATGTGTAAAATATCGTGTAATTTAGACGAGATGAGGTGGACAACGGTTGTGATACTTTTCAGTCTTGTTCTTACAGGTATGTGAATAAACTGTAAAATTAAATATTCTTCGTAAATAGTTTAGAAATAAGAATTTTTCGAAGAGTGAAAATGTTTTCACACTAACATCATTTTAACATAAATTCGTTATCGCACAATACGGAAATACAATTTAAAATTTTCTTCAGTGCTTAAAAAAAATCCCCTAATCTTATTGTTAAGTTTACAACGATAATAACTACGAAAAAAGATAAAACTAATTTTAATACTTTTTACAACACATTTGTAAATTTAAAATAAGTTATAACTCTCATATAATATGCATTACTTGTTATAAAATAAAAACAGACAAAAAAGAGTATTGAAACTAGTTTTCAAAAGTCGCCGTTATAAAATTCGAGCATGTATACATTATATTTATCTTTTTAAAAATTCTGATCATTATGGTAACCATTTATACGTACAACACAAAATATGATGTGATTCTTCTAAATAAAAAATCCCCTAATGCATTGGTCATACGTTTAATTGGCAGGTCAGTCTGTATGTCAATTATGGTTCATTCAACTGACGAGTTACGCACTAATAAATTCCATAATTAAACCAAACCACTGCTTACATCCTGTTCAAGAAAATATTTTATTTTTAATTTACACAAAATAAGTATTTTTTAAAATCATGGTAATTGTATGAATGAAACCATAATTAACAATTATCAGGTGCAGCCTTCTCTTACAGTTTTAAATAAGTACCACCATATTTGTTTTCTCCTGCTAAACAGTTAAGTAGAAAGTCTAAGTCTTTGCTACTAATGTCATTACTTGGATAATGAGACTTATCATATCTAAAAAAGAAAGCCGCAATTTGGTACTATACAAACATATTAAGTATTAGGGATTCATTCTTCAAGTTTAATGGCAATAATGGAATTAATATTAAATTTAATATTTTAATTTACATTTACTATTTTAACGTGTAACTTAAGGCTCATTTAATTAAAAATATTTTAGGAAAATATTGACCAGAAAAGCAACTGATACAATATTTTCAATATTTAAAAAAAAACTGTTTTATCTTTTCGACAGGTATACAAAAGTTTCTAACACTTTTTAGTTTCTAGTTAAAGTTGGATATTTACATTTAAATAACATTTAGGTAGAACTAATAGTAATTTACTCTACAAAAATTTTTTTTTCTAAATCATTATAATATTCGGGGATTTTTTCCTATATTTACGTTGACGTATTTCAACGTATGGGTTCTGATAGCACCTGCGATATTGCGATCAGAGCCACGCTTCAAATTCCCACTTGCTATCATTAATATCAATAAGGCAGTCGCTCTAAAATTAACAGAAGTGCTTCATACACTTAAGGTACGTCAGTGCATAATTAATATATTTAAATCTAATTAATATTGTGTCGAAATTATAACTAATTTCGTGTACTTAAGAGAAGTTATTAACAAATAGTTCTAGACAGCAAGCCGAATCTGTGGGCATTACGATTTAGCTTTTGTATTAATTAGATAAACCGGTGTCGGATAGAGTCACACAATGATTGAAATATTCTGAGCAAACGCCCTTCACTATCTACCGCCTTATTGTCGCTTAACATTAGGTGTAACCGAGATCAAGAGATAGCGCACAACTGATAAAATAAGATCATCGATATTATTAACATATATTAGTTCACGGGTGGACATATGCCTTCTCCAACACCTTTGTTATGTTAAGAGATAGAATTCCTTAGTATTATCCTTTTTCAAGAGTGTGAATTCAAATATGCTTAACTTATTGTTGGTCCCTTTAAGTATCGAATGTCAATAAAATATTGGAATACACATAAATTATATCCAAAAGCGCTAACAGTATTTTGGTATACTGCAAGAATGTATAGATAAAAATAAATTGGTGATATTTGAAGTATCCCTAATATTCTTGATACAAATTGATGTTCTTTTATTTATTCTCGTATTAAAATTTGTAAGTGATGTGCCTGTTATTATGTGAACCCATTGATCCTAAAGACAGATGAGGTTTCGCTTAGTATAACACAAAGATGTTACTAACGATTGGCACTTTTATTCATTCGTTTATTTATTTATTTAATATACATTTACCAAACTAAACACTGACACAATATTAATAAACTGTCATTCTCCCGGAGTATTTATTGATATGGCACATTCCTATCTAGGAGTAAGAATATCCAGTGACATGTAAGAAATACATAAAATGTATGGCTCTATGGGAGTTGACTACGTAGGTTATATATGAGTTTTTGGGTGTGGTTACACAGGAAACCAAGCCCCGAGTACAATAACCGATAGTAACGGTCTTGTATAACATAACTTATATCACTGATGAAGTATATAAGGCATAAATTATTTTCACTTTTTGTTTAATAATTTTTTTTTAGTGATATCGATTATATTTAAAAGTCAATAAAATTTTAAAACACATTTTATCTTTAAGCATACATGTGAAACATTGTTGACAATATAAAATATTTTATGTCATTTATCTACACTTTTATATTAAATAAGTAAAGTTATAACAACAGTTAAAAATGTTTTTAAAAAATAAAACTAAAACGCAGTGCCAGAACATCGAAGAGTAATTCCAACGATAAGATTTAAGTGCACTATTATTTATTAGAACAATGAAACTAAACGTAGAATGAAGACGGCAGGAAGTCAAGTGGTCCAATAGTTGCAATAATGAAAGAAATTGGACGATTTGTTCAGATGACATCTTGTGGATTATATGCGAATGTGAACGTTTTCTCAATTACTAGAGAAAGATGAATCAATCTAACCATATTCAGAATAATTTTATACATCCGTTTGGAATAATTTTAATGGAAATGTTTTTTTCAAGCCGAACTAGCTAGCTACCACTCTCATTGTTAATTTGCTCACGTAACATTTTTGCTGTGTTCCAACAGTCATATTTGAGAGTCATAGAGTAAGTTTAGGCACTTATCGCCTCACTGAAAGTGAACATCATGTAAAGAGTACTAAGAAATCATTTTGACTTCGTATTTTAAATTGGTAACATGAACAATGTTAAAAGCTGCTACAAATACAGTAATAAACTTAAACTGGAAGAATGGAAATCATTCGAATAAAAATTCATGTGACGTTCGAAGTAAAAAAAAAGTATTATGCACTCATCTCTGACATTAATTTATGGGATGGCTCGTATTGCCGCTGGATAGTTTCAAATTAAATTAATTTCAATAGCGTCGGGCTAATTGATGACGTTTGTCGCACGAACGCTGCGTAATGGACTCACATCGTATTCAACTTTGTTTATTGGACAGAGGAAAATAAAGCAACATTAATCGATAGCGTCAAGATAGGATGTGGACATACATTTTATCTACATCAATAATAAAAACATTTTCTAAATCGGCGTGTTTTAATCACCGGTGAAAAGAAGTTATATTAAGTTTAAAACGATTGTTTGATAGTTATCTCTGTTTGGATTTTCAGCATATTTTGAGTTTCGTATGTGGGTATTTTAAAATTTTGCTATGAAATTTTATTTGTGACGGTGTTCTATTTTTTTTATATTAATAGCTTTTTCTACACTTGGTAGTAAATATTGAGTTATTTTAATGATGTCTGGAAATCTGCTGTATATAACAGGCTTAACTGTTGAAACTTACAAAATAGGTATACGGATCCGAACTACAAAATATTCACAGAATGATTACGCTTTAAATTCGCTTAAAATAGTTAAAGCAAGTGATGGTGGAATGATTTGAATTGATCGCAGTACCAAATATTTTTTTACCTCAGTTTGGAGTTTAGAGATTATTTTCTATCATAGAATAAGTTTCAAATATATAATGAGTACCTCCGTAATCGTTATTTATAATATAATACATATCGCACCTCTATTGCAACACTATTATTTATTCAAAAAAGGAAATTGTCAAGAAAAGCGTTTAAAACTTCGATATAGTAAAAAAATGTAATTCCTCCAGATAAAAACAAGATAGGTTACATCATATTGTCAACTTTTACCTTCTTATTAAAAAAATAACGCCCCTGTAATATTTTTAAATATATACAATTATTACATTAGTTTGCTGATTTTTTCAACTTATACGTATACATATATATAAGTTGAAAATAAACTTTTAATAAAGTGGTCTTTGCTTAGATATTTGTCATATTTTTAAAACAATATTAAATTTTAACTTTGAGAGAAATTTTGCTGTTCTATTGAAACATCAAAAAACGACGTTAAACAGAAACATCACGTGATATGTCGAAAGTCGTGTTTAATTAAAAAATGTTTCGTTCGGTTGTTTATCGCTAAACGAGGCACAAAGCGAAATTTCGCTCTTGCTATTTCAAACGTTTTAAATGTTCATGGGCAGTTTCATTAAACGGCTTATGAGTCGTAAAAAATTGGAAACTTTATTGCATGATAAATATATGTATTTTTCAATCTTTTGTGTTCAAATTATATTTGTTCGTTGGATTAAAAAAACAAATCGTTAATGAATAATTACTATAAATATATTTATAACCAATACTCATATAATTCGCGTTTTAAAACTAAAAAGCGAAAATAATATTAATAAAAAAAATAACCTGTGTTAATAACAGCATTATTATGACTAAAATTATATAGGCAGTTTCAAATCTGCGCCTGTAGAACAACGAATATAATAAAATCGATTTAAAGAAATAATATAAAGATAATGATCTTTATTGTACATGATATCAATTTAAATTTTTATCTTTGAAACATCTATTTATGGTTTACTAATATATATATATATATATATATACCTCTACAGTCTTCTTTAAAACATTTCCCAAAGCAAATTTTATTAGAAATAGACTAGATAAAGGTGACAAATTTCTGTAATCCTGTACTTAAGGTAATATATTTTTTTATTAACTTTATACTGTCCGAGTGTTTCTTAAAAAATACAAGATGACAGTTCAATGCGTCAATGTTGTATGAAAATCAGAAAAATAATTGCTAAATTTTCAACCGACCGAGAAGAAAGATGTTTTGAATTCAAAGGGAATGCTTTTTTCTTATTTTTTTAAAGCACAATGGATTGTCTTTTGTGCGGTGGTGTAAGTCAACAAAGATAATCTCGTAAAATAAATAAATAAAAAAATAACTTGTAAAAATATTATGAATATAATAAGATTGTGTATTTTTTATAATTTATATATTTTGATATGTTACATTGTCTTTGATTCGATTCTTTGTAAGAAATAATATTTATTTGACAGAATGTAGCTCAATGAAAAGCGAAACTAGACATGCAATTAAACATTGTCATAAACTCTGTCACACTATTTGTCGTATATTACGAAACTTTGCAAGGTTTCATGGGAATGCGTAGTGAGGCGAGGGTGTGGTTTAGTTATGGGGAGTCAAGCCCCGGTGCCAACAACCTGTTTAATCTCAGGACAGACAATTAACAACTGACTAATTAGGTAACTATTTAATACGATAGCATATATTGTAAAAATCATATTTATTCTTATTAACTTTGTTATTTACACAGGCTGTGAATATAAATCAGTTTACAGTTAAAAGTAACTAATCACTTCGAATGCCACTCTGTATTGCAACAAATCTCACATGAGCACCCCTGTTGTTGATAAATTTTATTTAAAATAGTTTTTTGTGACTAGTGTAAATTTTAAATAACTTACTTATGTTCTTAATTTACATTTGTAGCTTTCATCACGTTTCTAAGGCCGTAAATTTCGTAATTTTAGGATTTTGATCACTTTCTTCTTCATTTATAGAGTAACATTTACTGACTCTAAAACTATCATTTATCAATTGTCATTGTTTTTGGATATATTTGAATGATAAGATTTTTCTAACCCGCCTGGCTAGCTACCATCTTCAATGTCAAACTGTCGGCATAATAGCGGTGTTGTAGTCAAGCATTCATACATGTAAGCCAAAAGTATTCTTGTCGATCAAGCTTCACCATCCGCTGTCTCATAATCCCTTAACATTGGGTAAAATCGAGGTCAAGTATTCATATCCTAACCGGCAAAAAAATCATATAATCTTAAAACTATAAGCATAGCTTAAAAAAAATACAACTAAAAGTTATTAACAAATACAATACGATTTATTCAAAGTTAAACTTGTGAATTCTCTAAGCCAAATAAAGTCGAAACATTAAATAAAAGCCGAAAGTTAGCCGGGAAGTTTAATTAAATTTTAGTCACATATTTAACTCTAAATTGTCCTTTCGGTAGACTCATACTGTTCGCGCTTCTATGAATATTTTAGACGTCCGTGACCTATTTCATTAAAAATTTCACTTACCAAAAACGCAAATATATAAAAGCTGATAAGCGAGACTCTCAAATAGGATAATGAAGAATTTGTAATGACTTCATATTATGCACGTTATAGTGTTTGTTTTCTTGACTTTTTGACAGTACAGAAGCAATAAAAAATTGACTGCTTCATACAAAACGTATTTTACTTTCACATGATTTGTTTTAACTTGTGTTAGACCCAATATTTTCTTGAAATATTTCTCTGCGGTAATTTTTACATGGAAAACGTATGTTACGTTAAAAATAATCATGATTTTTGCAGCAATGCTTTTAATAAACTTGTAAATCAGAATACAATGGCACCCTTTTTATGCACATTTTCATATTTATAAGTCAGTTCTTATGATACTATATCATGCACTATTTATTTAAATGGATTGAACTTTACTGATAAAAATCACTGCAATTCATGGGGTACATTTCTTCCCAACAATTTACAACTTATAATTCAAGGCTACTATATTGATTACCAATTAGTGAACGTTTTTTATTACTTATTTACATTTTAAAAGAAGTTTTAAGCCATAAGCTGTACATAAGTCACGGAACAGGAAGAGCTGGCATAACATTATCAGAAGCAGGTTATCGCAAAAGAACCTCGACCCTCTTCCCTCATTGAAGAAAGTCATTGCCAATTGTTTAAATGTCACGAGTATGAAATTAATAATAAACTAAAGAGGCAGTGAGATCAATAAATTTATATATGTTATATATATAACCGCAATAAATAGAACATAATTTTCTTTGATAACTTTTAGAGTAGGCGTACAATACGGTATCATTTCGAGGCAATCATTTACGAAATAGCCTGTACCGGCAATGAGGGCTCTCTAAAATTAAATTCATTTCAATGTCGACCGGCTAATTGGTGACATCGGCCTTTTGAAATACTGAGTAATATACTCACGCGATGTACAAATTTGAATGAACAATGAAATGTTACTTCCATTCCAGTGGACACTGAAATACTTATATTTCTTTTATTTAGTAATTTAATATCATTCCCATCAAATTCTAGAATATTAAAAATTAATTTTCTGTCGCTTTAAATTAATACACAATTCTCATTACATAATCATGTCAGAAAATAAAATGAAGGAGTGAAAGGATGTCACCCTATTTATTTCATAAGTTACTATTTTTCTTTAATCTCACAAAATATAATAACCGACCATAGAAAAGGAAATTTTCCCCGTTCGCAATTCATAATGCATTAGTTATTCCATTTATTTATATTATTATTATTCTATATATAATATTTTTACTAGTGATTTATATTCGTCCTATTGTTAATTTTGTATTTTTTTCTTTGTAAAATTTATCTTGCACCTGCTGTATTTTTCTTTACAAACCTGAAGGTTGATTTTAAAAGAATTCCTTTTGGCGTTATATCTACCTTTTTGTTTATTAGACGATGCAAAATAAACATAAAATAATTAACTTTAAAACATAATATTATGTTAGTAAATGCTTGTGATTTAAAGTTATCTTTAAATATCATAATGAATCAATATTCAATAATTTATAAATTATAAGATAACAGAAAACTATTTGAATTTTATCAAAATTATATTATTAAGATAAATTTAGTGTATGATTAGATTTTTAATGGCGATTACACTTTTCTATTTTAGGGCATTCCCCTTTACTTTTATCTATCACCTTATTGAAAAATAATCTTGATATCGAATGCATACTATTTGTGTCAATGTTAACGTTAAAACATGAAAAAATGTACATCTGATAAGTGATAAGCGATTAGTGATAAATATGGTAACCCTGAAAATATCTAAATTATTGGACACTTACATATACGAGTGTGAAATGTATAAATTCGTAATCCGTATACATCATTATTACTTAATTCGTTCACGGGTATAGTGTTTTTAAGAACAGCGCACTTGCGAAATCGGAACAATCAGCTAAGTAAAGTAATAACTGTGTCTTTTCTCAAAAATAATGAGGTCATAATTTTTTCAACAACCTATAAGTGGACATTGTGGTAGAAACTGTTCATTATGCTTAAATTTGGAAGTATCATATATTTTTCGATAACAAAGTTTAAAATAATTCTTGTGAAAAAAGGCATATTTCGTTAACAGTGTTACACCAGGTACGATATCTAGTTTACGTCATATAGTTTGCATGAACGGCGTTACTCTGCCTAATTTTTTTCTGCACTGTATTTGATGTTCCGTGGTAAACAGAACAGTCATTGTTACTTATATGCAGTAGCAGTATCACAATACAAGCCGAAAAACCTAGTCATGGGCTTGGCAATAATATTAATCGAAATAAGTTATAATCGAAACAAAATCTTTGAAGGAAAAAAGCGAAATTAAAATGAAATGATATAATAATTTTTATTAAGCAGAATTGTATTTGAATGTTTTCAGGCATGCCTCAATAACTCATGACCATAATAAAAGGTATTAATGTAATCTAGTGATTAGCATTTGATATTTGAGACGCATGTTCGACCTTCACTTTAGAAATGAGACTAAATTTCGTGATTGTATATAATTGCCATTAATTACTTTATAATTTGTGGTGTCCACAACTCTTACAATAATACTACACAAAAATAATAATAATTTGTCATAGTGTATATTATTTAAATATTTTCGACACCAACAATAAAACATCCGTTCATAAAGTACCAGAGGATTATAAGTGTTTAAATTTTTGTATAATTTATGCGATTATAGAAGTTCGGCATAGATTAGCTTTCTGAAGCTGACTGTTAGAATTTACACTAATTCATTTCAGAAAAATGATTTGATGGAATACAGTTTTTTGATTACAGATTTTCACAAAAATTCAATTACGCACAAATATAACATTTTATTACTTAATTCTTGTCATAAGGTACTGTCGCTGCATATCAAAGTCTGCCGAAGTCAGACGTTTAATTATAAAAATATTCAAATGAACTATTACAAAAATAACATTGAAGTTAAAAATGGAAATCTGTAGGTAAATGGATCGAAAACAAATATTGAGGAAAAAGAGCGTATAATTAAAATATTCCTGCAAACATTTGTTACGTAACAGGTAATGGCTTTGAAAGTCTTTACGGGTTTCAGTAGCTGAATGTGGTTTGGGATCAAAAACTTCCCGGATGAAAATAAATAGGGTAAACGAATGTTCTGTTTGTAAAACAGCAGAAGGTAAAAGTGAAGAAGATATAAATTGAAACTCCATCAAATGAATAACCTTATTATACAAACGTATGTATAAATCACAAAATAATTTTATATAAGTTTGTATTTAATTTTGTTTATGAAAATCGTATTTATAGCAATGTAATGTACATTTTTTTAAATTGTAATGGTATTAAAAATGTTAGAAAGAAAACAAACAAGACAAAATTCTGGAACATGTAATTATTTTTTAAATGTTTTGTATTATTTCTATCCATTAAACTAAAGTTCATGCTCTACGGAGCATTTAATATGTTTAC
Source organism: Pharmacophagus antenor (assembly GCA_018245475.1). NCBI lineage: Eukaryota > Metazoa > Arthropoda > Insecta > Lepidoptera > Papilionidae > Pharmacophagus > Pharmacophagus antenor. The sequence continues at coordinate 24,257 of DWQX01000815.1, forward strand.
AGAGAGTTACAGTTTACATTCTATACATGTTCTATGATCTATCATATAAATTAATATATTTTTCATATTGGTTATAACAAGGAACACATTTCACCTGTATATAGGTAGTATTAAGATTTCAGAAAGAACTATTATACAATAGCGACAACGTATTTAACGCCGAGTTCACGCTTGTCATTTTGTAACAAAATTCTGCAAGGACTAAATGAGCCAGTAACTCTTAGATTATCACTGACAGAGACGCACAAACTCAAACGCATTTTTTTTTTAAAAAGAATTTTTACAGTCATTGTTAATTGCCAATTGTTTAATTACTGTCAGTTCACAAAGGGCTCTTCTCTGAAAAGAATTGACGAGAAACTCGGAAGGTTTGTCTTTTTTTATGGTCGTACTTAGAAACGCACAACTTAATAAGAGCAATAAGTTTTCATACATTATTATCCTTTAAGTATACATCTAAGCAATAATATGCTTTTTGTGCGAATTACGTATAAATTCATTAATAGACAAATTAATTACATACTTTGGGAATTCTTTTTGAAACGTATAAACTGATCCATAAAATGATTCAATACCTTATGGAGCCTAATAGTGGGCATGGCAAGATTGTTTTTATTTCTTACATATTAATCCACTTTACATTCAAACTGTACGCATGATGGAGATAAAGCTGTAGTTCATTTTTTTATCGGTTATGGGCTAACACGTTAACCTATTTTCACGTGATGTACAGTGACAATGAAGCTGTAACTGCTGAAGCGCGTTGGCTCAGAACACTTCTGGCTCTCGTATGTATGACTCCAGGAACACAGTAATACTGCTATGACGGCTGATTGACACTGAGTGTTAGTACGTAACCAGGTGAGTTCGAAATACTCTTCCATTATCGAGAATCCACTATAATTGTGGCCGGGAATCGAACCCAGGACCTACGCGTTATAAGGCAAGCGGTAAGCTACTGCGCCACGGGAGCAGTAAAATTTCATAAAAGATTTAAAATTATAATTGTTTAAAATAACTTTTTAAAGTTTCTTAGTTACAAATGACAAACTATGATTAAACTATGATTTTTTTTTAATTTAGACACATTTGAAAAGGTCTATATATAATTAAATAAAATGTTTAAAGCGAAATTGAGTTTTCATTCTCGTTCAGTATTTAACAAAGTTAATAAGTATTAATAAGAAAAATCTCAATACCCACACTACCTGTTATAATTACACGATTAAAAAGGTCGTTTAATTTTGTTTTTGTGAAAATGTCTTAATTAAGGATATAAGGTTTCAAAAATCAATCTTAGTCCAATAAAGTTTTTATTGTTAGATTTATTTACGCGTATATAACTTCGTAATCATACATTTCTCCAAGAGGGAAAAACTAATAAGAAAGTAAACAGATGTTTCCACTATAATATGATATTGTTGCTGTATATGGGTAAGCATACATAATAATTTTTCATAAAAATTCTAACCGACAATAAATATAAGTAGAAACTGAAAAGATACGTACTTAAAATACATTAAAAATAAGCAAATTTTCTGTCATATTTAGAAATATCTAGGGTTTTTTCTATTATTTTTGTGAATAAGTAGGAAGTATATGTACGCGTTATAATGTACATTCTGCAAAAAGGTAGTTAAAGTTATGCGTAGTCATACTTGTAAAAAAATTCTAACAAGGAACAAAATATCGATTATCATCGTATAAAAAGTAAGTAGTGGAAATGGTATATACTTTTATTTAATTTTTATTTATTTTGATGAATGAATTTATTTAACAATGTTTGAGGATACATATAGGAAAAAATGTACAGTAATGCATACAAGTTCGCCATTTTGACTTTAGAAAACGGCTTTGCAATAAACTGTGTTCAGTAAAAGTGTTTTGTTAGTGTCGAATGCGTTGCGATCTGGAGTCATGCATCGAGGAACGTCTGTCAAAAGTGAAAACCTTCAGTAATCCTCCCAAGAGTTCGAAATCACACTTATTACATATTCAGCACAGGTTGGTAGGTATTTTATATATAAGTATAAAACGTTGTTACGTTTACAACCAATGTTTATTGCGATTTAAACAACATATTGGTAAATTATCTCACACTCACATTTACGTTATTTTATTAACATACATACGTGGAACACTCAGAAATTTTGGCGACACTAAAAAAAATGTTCTACAGGTAAATAAATTTTTATTAAATCTTTTCAAAGTACTGTACTTTTCAAAGTACCATCGGCCTCTATACAAAGTTTCATGCGTTTGAACCAGTTTTCGAAACTCTTTTTCCAGTCCGCCGTAGACATCTCGTTTACAGCCTGCTCGAACGCTCAGAACGCATCATCCGGCGATGAAAATTGTATCCCTTTGAACTGATTTTTTATTTTTGAGAAAAAGAAGAAGTCACACGGTGCTAGGTCAGAGCTGTAAGGAAGCTGACTTAGGGTTTGACCGGTGTGCTGTCTAGGAAGTCCCTCGTTTTGATTGCGATGTGGGCGGGCGCATTGTCGTGGTGGACAAGTAGCCCGCGGAGCCCTGTGTTGGGTCACAACAGAGAAAACTTCTGCCAAGCACTTGGTAATATACTATTCAGCATTAATGCTTTTTTGGTTTCGTAAAGGAATTGACACCAAGTAGCCAGACAAATTGAAAAAGCTCGCGATCAAAATCTTCCTCCCGGTTCTAGATCGCTTTACTTTAGTAGGCGTTGATTCGTTTTGAAACACCTAAACAGTCTACTGGCGCTTTGTTTCTGGATCCTATTGGTAAATCCAGTATTCAAAATTTCTTCACAATTCGAAAAATTCATTTAAATTTGTCTATCATTTCATGGCATGATTCCACCTTTGCCTGCTTCTGAACATCGGTGAGGTTGTGCGGCACCCAGCGTGAAACTATCCTCCGCACCCCAAGGTTCACGTATAGGATGTCGCGAAGGCTTTCTGATCCAATTTGCAATATATGCTGAATCTCTTGATATGTAACTCGTCTATTGTCTTGTATCAAATATTTCACTACTAGCACGTATTCTTCCGTAGCAGCCGCCAAAATGCGACCACTTCTTTCTTCATACCCCAAAGTTAGTCGACCGTGTTTAATTTCATTATACCAACGATTCACGGTTGCCTTAGAAGGGCCTTCATCTATGAATGCCATTTGAAGTCTATCGTACGATTCATCCGGTTTCCGGCGTCATTTAAAATCGTAAAAAATCATAGCGCGAAAATGTTCTCGACGCAAATCCATTTTTTCCATTCAATGAGACAAGATAATTTTAATTAGCTAGCAAAAATGTGGAGAGAAGTTTTGAGCTTGGAACGTACCTATTTTTACATATAAGTAATATTTTTTTTAAATAAATTAAAACTGTTCAGTCTCACATACATAAAAACTTTTTCTCGCAATACTTTCTGAGTGACCTGGTATATGTATAAATATACAGTCATTTTTCATTAATCGGTAAGACGAGCTACTTTACATCGGTTAATCGGTTAGCTAGTCTACTCTAGGGCTGTTCTCTCATTTTGTTCGTGATAGGGATGCAGATCTTCAACTTGTGCGCTCTCTCAAGAAGAAAGCTGTACATGGTCTGCGCCGTCGGGATTACGGTAGTACATATTCGTTTCTGTAGTTTCGATCGATAGTGAAGTGAAAGTACACCGTGAGATTTTAGTGGGTGAGAGTCCGGCATAACTCTCTGCTACCTCTGCGGTGGAGGAAGACCCAATATAATATGTTCCCAAGGAAAAAAGGGTACCGAGACAGTGGTGGTACTCCATATAAGCTCGAAAGCCGGGCATACCTCATTGAAACAATATATTGCACTAAAATGTATAAATCATAATTGCTACAAAGTCTACACATAAATAGAAATACAATAATAGCAAAATCATCTCTTGTACGAGTATTAATATGTTCTTCATTGGATGCATATTTGGGTGCCCGGACTTGCCCTGCAGGTACGCCACTATATCTAGTCTCTCTGTGTTCTAATTAATTCATTTCAAACAGTGTGCGTATGAATTGTACGAGAATGCCACCATCGCCATTTTGCATACACGCCATTCATCCCTTTGCTGTTGATTTTCCGCGCATTAGGAGAAGTGATTTGCTCCATCCTTTATAATGAAAATAGGAAAGGATTGGAATAATCTGCCGAATTCAGTGTTTAGATATAGACTCCCTTCATGCAAAGAGCGAATGTCCTTCTTGGAGACTATAACAATTTACCATATTTTTTTAAATGTACAATAGGCACACGAGTCAGCGGACCACGTAATGGAAAGTGATAGCCGTCGCTCATAGACAGCTGCAACATTCGAATCGCCGTTGTCGTGTTGCCGATTTTTAAGGAAAGACTAGCCCTTTTCTTGAGTCTCTATGTGGTATCGGTCTAGAAATATCATATAGTAAAAAAATTGGGCTTAAAAGTCACAGTCGAGGGTTGCCAATCATCCATGTGGTGAGGATGGAATTTGGCGTATCATAGATTACTTTTCCATTTACTATCAGGTTGAATCGTAGATAGGCGCTAGTCTATATAATTTAAAAAAAATATTCTATAAAATATTCTTTCGCTTTATGTCAAACTACAAAGTATTTACTTTTAAATATGAATATAGATAGGTATTGGTGTAGGAAAGTGAAATGCAAAGCATAATTTGCTTGAATTCGTTTTGTGAACTGTTGAAGTGTAACTTTGTTATTTCCTAATAAAAAGCCTTGTCATACCAGCTCAGAGTTTTTATTTCCCATGTTCATTAAAAGTTAGCATTGTGATAAAGTATTATGTTTCATTTTAAACTCAGTTTTTTCAGATGTATTTTTTCCTATCTACTATTCTGTTGCTAATGCGGAAAAAAAGAGTTATATTTGCAAAAACTTTTATTTAGTTTCTTTTCTAGAACTAATTTATTTAATAAACACGTACGATTAATTGAAAATTTTTAGATTTTTTTTATAAAATTTACTTAGTTTCTGTACCTGTAATTGAAATGATAAAGCCGTTATTCCTGGTATTGTAAAGGTGCAAGACAATGATTTATAACAGCGCACTTACTCCGATTACAGTTTTTGGCAGCTCTCGCCGCGGGAGTCTGGAACCTTAAATTAATGGCTGCACTGGTTTGCTTCTGACGTTTTCAACTGAAAAGCTATAAACAGCATATCTTTCATCTTCTTTAAACGCATAATTTATGACCACTTTCCTTTCAATATCACATAAAAGTTTCATAGGAATTAAATAATCAAATGCTATGTGTATTATGATATGAAGTTAATATTAAACATAAACCTATTTTGAACTATTTAAACATTCTATTTATTTATTTAGTAATCATTGCGCTAATTTATTTTATTACGGCTTAACAGAACTCTCCATATAAGGGATCGAAATTTATCTTCACCGAGCTTTAACTAGAAATTATCTAGAAATTATTTTGTTAAGCCCCTGATCTGAACAAACTCGATGTTGACTGGTTTAATGGACTATCACATCCAGAAATTGACGCAGTGAAGGGCATGATCAGATATATGGCGAAATTAATACATAGTATGTAAGCAAAGTACGAGTAACATAAGTTTTTAGGTTATGTGTTATCATAATGGATTAGGATATGATCGGGTCACGCATAATTTGCATGAAGGCCCTTAAATAATACTGAATAAAAAAAGCTTTTACTATTTTATTTTAAATTCGTGTTAGTAGATTATTCGATAATTATGTTACATACTATTCAATGAAATTAATATGACATAGTACTGATAGCAAATGTTTCCTCTGCGGTATTATTCAAGGCTTAAATAAAGTTAAAATGTCCTTGAAACCTTAAAGTAACCGATTTTAGAGATAAAACAAAACTATCCTGTGATTACTCAGAAGGATTCCTTTAAAACATCAAGAGGCGTCTATCATCAGTAATATTCACCTTTATTACATAACATAGGTATTTCACGCATGAGCATTATTTTCTAAAAAATGAACCTTTTTTTATGTGTTCAATGTAAATTAGTTTCGAGCAATACTGATATAACTCAGTGCCTCGCTACCGAGTCACTCTTGGACTTGAGTTATTACCTTTGTTTATTAAGCTTTTTAAGATTCAGTGCGACCGTGTGCCATAAATCAAAGAACGCGTTGTGTTTCTGACTCATGTCACACATTTTATTCATCTTGAAAGTGTTAAATGCAGCACATTTAATGTGTTTTGCGGAACACAATTTAAATAATTTTCCATATAAAAATCGTAGACAGTTGTAAAATGTAGGCAGCAAATAAAAAGAAGCGGTAGTTTTTATTCAAACATTTAAAAAAAAGTGGAACAGAAATGGTTGCAGTCACTTTTTTACCAACTGAATGTATTTAAATATCTTGTTCATATGTATACATTAACGTAGTTGTCGTATATGAAGTACTCTCAAATTTTTGAACCAATTTTGATCTAATTATAGTAAATTATGATGTTGATGGAGGCTATTCATAGCTTTATTTAAAAGCTATGTTTAATCGCTTTAAGAATTATTGAGTTGTGTAGTTATGGGAAACACTTTAAAAATTTCATTTAATATTTAAAAGGTTTTTGTTAATAACGTATGAGTTTTTATATTTTGATTTTTATATTACAAGTATTAATATATTATGTAAAAAGTATAATTTATTATGCAAATACGTATTAATATATATTAATCTAAATTTTTTTAACGCCCTATATATTGTCATGCCTTAACAAGTACAAGTGTCCATAGACTACGGTAATCGCTTTCGTTCTGGCGGAGCGTTTATTTATAATTATTTGTAATTCGTTTCCTCGTAAAACGCAATATTTATCAGAAATTATTTTACTGATGCAATATATAATAACTACATTTCCATTGAAAGATTTCATATCTTATTTATTGTATGTAATGAAGATTTCAATATTCTGTGGTACGAGTGTACCATTCCTGTGGGAGATAATAACCATTAATAAACATTCGAAGTTGAAAGCGTTTGTCTATTCACACTATACAATGCTTTAATTAGAAATATTTGTTTGCTACTGAGGAACGGTAATAAATAAATGAAATTACATTAAATGGTAAATTTTGAAATCGCTAAGATATAATTCTATTAACGTTCCGTTCGCAATTACAATTACGCTACAAAATATTTCACAGAGATGTTGTTTGTGAATATGTTTTTATTAATCTGAAATACCGATCTATTGTTTTCAAATAGAACTTTGCCTGTGTACCTTACATAGTGAACAACAACAACGAACTAGTGCAACTGAAAGTTTTTATTACATTTTAGCATACCTTACTTTGAGATTGAAAGTTACCTTGTAATACGAGGCCTTCAACTTCCAAGCTAGAGGCACAGAGCTCATCATGTTCCTGTTATGAAATTATCAATACATACTCACTTCGTATAGCGAACTTAGTACTCGTATTAAATTATGTAACAACGTTACGGCAAACTTCTCTTATGTTTTCAATAATCTCGTTTTATATATTAAATTGATGCGAAAAATAATATTTTAACTATATGTAATTTTTATTCACCAATATGTTTTAAATATTACGTAAGTCTTTCAAGAAAATACTATACTTAATCTTTATGTAACACTGATACATGATCCTTGTTAAATTATTTCTTAAGAAATTTTTACCCTGACGGAAACAATAGCTTCTAAACAATTTTACACAGAAATGAACTTCAAGTGACAGAACAATTTTTATTTAAATATATCTAAATACATATTCGTATAATGAAAAAAGCTTAATGCCTTTGATAGTTACATAAATACACGCTCTGAACTTATACAATATTGTTTAAATTATCTTCATGAAATTAAATATATTCAACTTTTTGTAATAACAGGGTAAGTTATATGCAAGTATAACTGTTTGTAAAAAAAACTAATCTTTTTATTGTATAAATTGAAGGGACTGTATATTACTTGAGATGATTTCAGAACTATGTCATGCGATATAGCGTATTGATTAGTTTACTTTCTAAATTGCGCATCTTCAGGATCGTTGCCAAAGGCAGGATCATCTATGTTGGCATCGATCGAGGTCGTGACGTCACGGGCGCCAGCCTGACGCGACAGTACGTCGCCGACGCACCCTCCGCACCGGGGATGAATTGTCTGACCTCAATCTCAGTTTTTCAGTTGGGTTGGCAAAACAATTGCTTCATATGGATTTTTTTTAAAGCAATATATGTTACTTAAAACATAGGTCTACAGTTTTAGTAAAGCTTGCAAAAAAAATTGTTACAAATTTTTTATTACTTTAAGTATTCATTAAAATCGTAGCATGTTTCATAGTTTTTTTATTTTGTTTTATTTCTGTCGTTCATTCCAATATTTATATTTAAGACAGGTTAAGATCTTACTAACTCTATATATGGGTTTTGTTACACGAATTAAATAAATTATTATTATTATAATTATGACGCTGCTCTGATAAGGTGATAAGCAGCAAGTTAAAGGATATCTATTTAGTATAGTGATAAAAATATCTCGATATAAACCCTGCTGTCCACCGAACCTCCATCCTTTAAATTAAGGTTTTCTCGATCTCCATATCTAATTTTATGCAATGGAATATGGATTCTCAATAAATAAATATTTATTTACTTATTTTAAATTTTATATTTCTAAAAATTAATAGGAGAGCAGAAAGCCTTTGCCTTTTTTTAAAACGGCAGATATTGGTCGGTAAGTAAATTTCCTCAAACTCGTTACCACCAATATCCCTAAAATAAGTTTCTCATACACAAATAGAACTTTTTAAAAGCTTTTGACGTAGTTTCCCTTAAATTAAGATTAGATAATAAAGCTCTGTAAATAGTGTGTACAAAACGGTATTCGTTTTCATGTGATAAAGTTAAATGGACCTGCAAATTAACAGGATTTTGATTACTTGTTTCATTTGTTTGTTGTAATATACTTTTTAAGACTACAAGGAAAATAAATAAATCCTTTAGCTGAACATAAAAATTGGAGCCACATAAGATTAGAGTTGTGTATGGAAGCTATTTTTTCTTTAGTACAGAAAGGCAAGATAGAAAGTAAATACATTTGATCATAGGCGCGCATCTATTGTATCGTTGGACTGAGCTTTTCCATCGAGTTAATCCGACATTGGGATTGATGCTTCTGTTACAGAATTGAATTTACTTGTAGTAGTTGATTGCCTAGTAGTGCCTTTTTTCTATCGAAAGGATATATTTTACTGAAAATTTTCAGTTCAATAGGATTTTGTGTTTGTTAGTATATTTTTCAGTAACTAGTTACCAAACGAATTCAAAACTGTACATACCAAATAGAATTAATAAAGAAAACAAATTGAAATTAATAAAGAAAATAAAAAAATATCTGTGTCTGTTTAGCTCTTATAACTGTGTCTTACAGTAATAACTTTCCAAGGACTGAAACCTGACTTTGTGTTTTAAGTTTTTTTTATTATTTTCAAAAACTCTGTAGTCAGTGATTTTGAAATGTAGTGTTAGTATTATAGAAAACTTAAACCAATCTTTTATTTACAGTAATATTGGCAAACTATACATAATTCTAACTTTTATATTAATTCTGGTGTTAAAATTTTGTAATTTCTTTAAATTTAGTGCAATCTATTATTCTTGTGTATGCCGAAATTTATTTTGTTGCGCTATTTGGCACTGTTGCCATATTTATCCAACTTTTGAAGAATTAAATAAAATATTTTTGAGGTAAATATAAAAATTTAATAGCATACTGTACTAAAATGTACAATTATTTAAAAGAAAAGAAGAAAAAGAAAAATTAAAATTTATAACTTTTATATGAAATGAAATAGTAGAATGATTAGTAATGTAAATATTATGTCTGTACTGTTTTGTTACTGACACACCTTTAATGAAGTAGTTAATAGCCATTTACACGGAAACTTCGTTATTTTCACACCTGCTGACCTTAATTCCTGTTTAGTTTTTGAGGTTAAGCGACAATCACGTTGAAAACCGTATACACTGTAGGTATATAATATTTGAATTTACGTTAAAAGAAATTACAGATTTTATACGCAATTCTACTTTAGATAAATGGATATTTAATTTCAAACATGAAGCGCTGTACTTCATCTTCTGTAGCAAAAGAAGCTCTCTTAGATGCAGATTAAGGTCACCCATTGTTTTATTGATTTTTATTTATTGAAACGGAAAAATGCACTGATAGGTAGCTCATGGAAACCAGCCATTATAGGCTGACTTTAGCTCTGTTAGAAGTAATTTATTTTATATTTAACTTGTATTGATTTTTTCATAATCAAAGAAAATGATTATAGGGTATGCCAATTGAATAAACGAATATAAAAATCATTAATAATAGTAATCATTCGCACGTTTACCTATTATGCAGGTATTCTACTTTGAAACAAGTCGACTTAACAACCTTGATTCTAAGAACTATCAGTTTTCACGTTCTACTGACCTACAACAAACTTTCAGTGTGACGTCATAGCAAAGACGACATCGTGTCGCCACAAACAGGCGCCTGTGAGGCGAAAAGCTTTTAAATCACACAATCACCCTCGCTTCAACTGTATTTATAACATTTCTCCTCGAAGTGTAAACACTTCTAGAGAAACTATAATTTACTAGAATACTTATTAACAAAACTGTTATAACAGTTACAGGACTAATAAATCAAACGATATTTTAGTTTTTAAAACTTTCGTTATGCATTACAATATTTAATAGGTATAATTTATGTTAACTTATACCAACTAAATATTATTTTAGTAATGAATATCAAATAATTTGTAAATTACTAGATTCCTATCCATTTTAAAATTATTGAATTAATATTTAGCAATAATTTCATTTTTCAGTTATTATTACATGTTGTATTGTATATTGTCTGAATTTAATTTGAATTGGATAAATGCAAAAATTTATTTTATAACGTTTGATTAAATTATTGTTTTGATGTCATTGAACAATTTAAGGATTTGTACTTACCTATAACATATTAATGGATCAATAAAATGGAAACTAGTTGCATTAAGTGCCAATTAGATTAAAAGGGTAGTTTGTCACGTAGCGCCTGTAACAGCTTGATACGCTTGTTACGATGCGGGACATTGTACTATGCAAATTTCTGCTAATCATTCTAATGTCTCCCACTAATGGTCGCGTATTGTGTTAATTTCTCAGTATTTCATTGTTCTATAACAAGTAAACATGACCACTTGTAGTTACATGTTGGTATTCTATACATATAAAATTCAAAGGATGGACTCATTCACTACCTAAGTAATATCAATGCACAGTAAA
>DWQX01000816.1:0-35525 GCA_018245475.1 Pharmacophagus antenor
TATATATATATATATATATATATACAAACGGAGAGACGAAATTTAAATAAATAATGACTATATTTAGATGTTGTATTGGTTTTTAACAAAAACATATTTAATTAATTTAAAGATGGTAAGCGAACGTACTGAATATGTACATACATATATCCAATTGTAAGATGCACTGGTATTGGCTCTTAAGTAACTTTATCAGATATTTAATTCCATTTAGAGAAAGTGTATACTGACACATAAATGAAAGCAGCGTAATAATTGTACAGTGCCGTATTGTGTTGGCGGGGAGCAGATGTAAAGCCAGAAACATAAAAGGCATTAGCAACTGAGAGTAGTCATACGTCCGTAAAGGGTTAAATATTATTCCTTTGTTATATCCTTAACAAGTTTACTTACAATTTTTTCATGACAAATTAAAGGTCTTCCAGCTTCAAATTTATATAATCCCTTAGTCACACGCTATCAGTCTGTGCCATGGTTATAACTAAGATAAAGATTTCGATACATATCTTTAACATAAAAAAAATTCAAATGTCTTATTTCATAAGCATAATGTATACTATACCTAGAAAAATATTTAGTAACATAGGGTAAGCTATATAAATATAGACAAAAAATTTCACAATTGAATGTGTAACTTTTAATGTCATCGCATAACCTTTCAATGAATGGTACAACTGTTTCAATTTTTTGGTTTGTGGTAGTTTAAGTTCAAGTTTGTGTTATAATGCGCACGTTTATAAATTCTGTACTTGAGTACAAAAGATATATCAAATCTAATCCCGATTGGTTCAGTAATTTTGACGTGACCGGGCATGGCAAACAAAGAACTTTCTTTTTTACATGTACAGACAACGACGGCGTACCTGTAATTAATATTTTTTATTTATATGAATATATAATGTTAATTTTATCTTCTGTTTTTGTACAATGCGATTTCATTATTTTTACGTACAATGAAGTAATTATTAATTAATACATTCATTCAATAAAACGAAAAATTTTACATACACTGTGTATGAAAATGTTTGCAACTCATATTCATAATTAAAATCATCATATTAATGTTTTCACGGTTGACCATAAGCGGTGTTCTATTAAAGCTGTTATACAAAATCAATTGTGTTTATATAGCAAACAGTCCTTAATTAAACACCCACTTTGCCTTCTTCACTTCATTGCTTGTTAACCAACACAAATGTGTGGCGAGCGCTTACGTTCCCCGCTTTCAAATAGAAGTGATTGGGGACGTCCCGTTAATTAATTCGGTTCCGAAGTACACGCGCTACAAAACCGGCCGTGTTTCACTGAATGATTCCCAATAATTGCCCAATTGATATCTCATACAAAATCGCAATCGTCGAAATGTTGGGTTCCGTAATTAAATAAATATCTTTATATCTTTTTTAACTCATAACAGTTTCATATAATGTTGCAAATATAATACATGCATATACATCAGCGCCAAATAAGATTTTCGAGCGTGCATGGTGATGTCATAATACATCGTTACGAGTGCGGCGAGACGGGATGGCCCGGTTGGTGATGATATACAAAGCATCATGCTGTTTGGTGTCTTTTAGCTTGCTGGTTCAAGTGCTGCGACCCCTGGGTTTGATCAAGATGTAACAGACGTCAATAAAACTGCTGTTAATAAAACTGTGTAACCTTATTTATGTTTATTTTTGATAAAGATTGATGCTGATTTAGGCCGAATTTTACGAAATTAGAAGAAACAACTCGGCTTAAGGAAGATTAATGACGGAGATGAAACAGTATTTTATATTTACTTTAGTAGTTATTATTCTAGTCGGTTAAAAAAATCTATGCTCACACAAATCTGTAACCGTATTTGATCCCGTTGTTATTTGTTATCAAAATGAAACATACCAATCCGTTGATAACCTTAAGGAAGTCAACTCTCGCACTCCCACGCAACAATCGACCTAAAATTCCCAAAAATAAGCATCAAATTACAGTAACATCGTACATCCAATGGTGCGGTAAATTACACGACTTCACATAGATAACGGAAATGCCGAACGTGGCTTGGTTACAAATAAACGTATTGCTGTCTATCTTAACTTTAGAAACGTTAGGATTTCATATTGCGTGAGAACAAAAATCCACCGTACTCTTAAAGAATCACGGTTCACAAATGTCGGCTTCAAATAGGCGCAGTCGAATGAAACAGGTGGCCCTGAGTGAATACTGAACTATTGCAAGAAAATATGATTATGGAGGAGATTAGGCTAACTTATTAAATTAAAAAAAAAAGATTTTTTTATTAATGATGTCAGCAGTGTTATGTTATTCCCCGTTCGTTTTTACGACACAGCTTTTAGAACGTTGGGTGATTCGAAATTCAAAAGACTTTTACGTATAATCATTATTCAGATTGTCATAAAGCTAAATAGAATAAATGTGGTAGTTCAACAGATAATTAAAAAGTTCCCGCGGAATAAAACCATCCGCTTGGTGCCGTTATACGGAAAGCCTCAGGCATACTGTGACACTTGGAAGAGACTGGAATAACTCATTACTAGTAATTTATTTTCCTGCCTTTCTCGCTCATCGTGAGAAATTACGGCGCGGTATAGAACAATCGCGTAAAGATCCATATTTTTAATTTAAAATAAGGGTCCAAACATTTTTTAAAAATTTAATGGTATTTATTATCTCACTTCATTTCTATATATCTATCCCTATTCCTTTTTTTAGTCCCAATGTTATGTATGTAATGTTAGAGAAATTGATCTGTTTCTTATATAAGGCTGCTGTTATGGTGTCCACCAGATGATAAGTGGAAAGCTTGTTAATAATAAAGAGGTTATAATCTCACATTAACGGCTAAACAAATTCTGACTCCCACCGTGTCGCATGGGTTTGATTCTTGGGCCCTAGGAGTATTGGAGTCTGGATGCTGGTACGGTATTACGAACCCACCTGGCTAGGTACCAACATCAATGGCAATGCGCCGCCATATATAGCGTTGTTGTGCTCCGACAGTCATACATGTCAGAGCCGGAAGTATTCTGAGTGAACACATTTCACCATCTATGGTCTCCTTGTCACTTAATATCAGGTGAAATCGGAGTCAAGTGCAAACCTATAATAGATAAAAGAATTAAAAAAGTAAAAAAAAGTAAAGGGAGGACTCTTGCATGACGACAGAAGTAAGCTCTACTTAAATGTCTTCCGTCGAAAAGCATCTACAACCGAGGAAATAGTTGTGTCTTACAAATATTACTTGAAATCTCGTAAGTTCAGTTCTTGTAATATCTTCAAATTAATTCATACTAACTTTAAAAGGATCTCAACTTCATATTTAAATGAAAAAAAATATCTAAAGTTTTAACAATTCAAGAGCAATCGTCTTCAAAATATAATTAACAATAAATTACAATACAGTTTTGTTGCAATTCTTACGTAATCTTTATTTAGTTTATTAATAAATAAAAGAAAGGATTATGCTAATTCTGCATATCAGAAACGAAATAATTAATATATAATTTACAACGGTAAATAGATGCGTATAGAGTGAATTTGCGGTGTGACACGTCGAACAGTTTCACGTTAGAATTTCGCACGCCGCATTGTGGTGGCCGTTCAATTGATTTGGACAATTGTAATGGACGGAGGTGACCGCACTCTCTGCATTCATTGCAGGTAATGCTTTTAGTATTAAATAAAAATCAAGAGCGTATTTGATAAATTCCCTATTGTAATATGTTAGATTACCACGTCTTCGCCTCGCGTTATGACGTCACAGCTTATAATCAACACCCTGTTACGCTCTCTTCGCCATTTTCTATCGCTCAAACATTCGTTCTATCATTGAACGATTTTCAATGTTAACATTATACGAATTTTAACTTTCGCGATCTGTATACATTATGATTTAAACTTCTTCGGGTCTATATCGGGTAAATATTTACTAAAACTATAACTTTATACGGTCAATAATATTGCACAATATATGATATTGCTGAATATAATTGCCCGTTCAAGGGGTCGCCTAAATTATATATCCGTGGTAAAGTCGGTGCAACTCCAAGGTAACGTTTTGTCGTTAGGTCTTAATAAATAAATTTGAAAATTACATACCAAATCACTATTCGAGGTAATTAACATTAAAAAGTACAAACTGCAACGATATTTCTTATTTCCCAAACAAACTTGATTAATACAAAAAATAACATATGAAGTCAAGGTGCCCCATCTGGAAGCAGATAAGCTGAAAAACGAATACATTCTGTGATTGCTAACGAAAATTACTTAATTCGAAATGGTGTTGATAATATTTGTAATAGAATACGTTAATGCAATGTACATTAAAGATACAGAAAATATATAAATTTTTTTTTAACATAGTAATCCGACTTCTTGCGTTAACGTGACCCTCTTAAACCATTCAACATAAATGGCTACTTAACTTTTTAAGTGGGTTAATAAAATGTTGTTTCATTTAGCATCATTTTATGATCTCTTTCAAAGTTGTGAAAGTAAGAAGCGCCTTTACGACTCTTCTAGATAAGGTAGTCGCGGATAAAATAAGATCCTTTAAGAAAAATAATTTCTGTTTCCTAACAAAACTCCGCTCATAAAATTTCATTGTTCCTTTACTTTGCTATGTAAAGATACGGAAGATTAAAGTTTTAAGAAACTTTTCATGGGAAAGGCAAAAGTATCTATCAGATCGGTAGCCTTGATATTTGTGTGCGTAATAAGATCAAATAGAAATAGGAAGACCTTGTATTAAATGGAACGGCCACCTATGCAAATTTGCGATGAATCGGTGTATACGGAACTCCTCCGTCCTCTTTAGTGATCCCTATTTGACAATAGTGAAGTAATGATGAAGGAAGGCTTGACGGAAATAATACAAGTAGAGAATGGTAAGAGATGTTCATTCACGGTGATGTGATCAAGTAAACGCTGTGATATAGTTTCCTGGATGCAATAAAATTACTAGATTGTTAATCCAGTGATAAGTGACAGCCTTTCTCATAATTATCAGATGTCATGATTTCTGCATTTTTTTTATAGGTTATGGACCAACAAAGCTTCGTAGATGATGAAGCGTGTTCGCCCAAAATACATCTCGCTCTGACGTGTATGACTGTCGGAACACAGCAATGCTGTTATGGTGGCAGATTTACATTGAGGATTGTAACGAGCTAAGCCGGTTTGAAAAACCTTACTTCAGACTCCACAACTCGTATAGCGATTAGAAAACTCGCCAAGCGAATACGCATTTTATATTTTGCTCCATAACGGACCTGACATGCATTTTTATTATAGATTTAGAAAAAATATATAGTTGAATAGTTCAGAAAAAGTCTGTGATGATATTATTTGTGTAGTGGCAGCGACAGTTCTGAAAAATAGGAATGAAAAAGGAGTTTCTTTATAAATAAAAGAAAAAAAATAATTTGGTAGTAAAATAATAATTACTTCAGAAGAGATTACAGTAAATTCGAACTAATTTACAATTGCTCTATGATCAAGATCGATAACAGTGGGTTTGTATAGGAATAATCCGTCGGGGGAGCTCCGCGCAAATGATATGAGAATCGCCTGCCACTTTCACACTCGTCTATCTATATATTGTCATAAATATAATATAATGAATTTTGTACTGACAAATTATGTACAAAAGTTATAAATAGTACATATGCAAGAATTTGCTACTGGGATCTTCAACATTTTCGATTCAACCAATTCGAAAGTAAGCGACATGATACAAGTAGTTAAAGGCTCTTTTCATCAGCTAACTAGTTAGTAATATTGATAGCAAAACAATTTTTAAACGCTAGCTGGTTTTTAGTTGCTAGCTCCACTCCCTTTTGTTCATTGGCGGCGGTGGGACATATACTTAATGCGGAGCGAGCTGACTTCATACATATCTTTTCATCGTAGAAGCTTCATTGTAATTATACGTGAGACAGGTTTCACTTAATATGGTTCCACTGTAATTGCTCGCGGCACTCACATTCTCTTTATGTCAGTAGATACCGATGTCGGCTATAATTACTGCGGATTAGAAAGTCTTGTAGGGTATCGAATGTGCTAAGTTGTCAACTTAATGTATTATTAACACAAGATTTACCGACACATTTTTATGGTTTTCTTTTCGTATTAGTTTTGTGCATTATTGTATTCATATTTTTCCTGTTTCGCAATAAAATATATAGAACAATGTTGCCAGAGATGGTAAAAAAATAAAAATATCTACGCATATCAGTAAACGTAACTTCTTATATAGATTTGTCCAGTCAAAATGACTGGTCCGGTAAATCTAGTGTTTATTAATGATTTTTTTTTGTATTTTACAGATAGATGCTATATTTTTCATGTTATAAAAAGGACGAATGAACACAACTTTTCAGTCATTAATTTTGTCTGCCTCCGTGGTGCAGTGGGTCACCGCATGCCTTGAAATGCGGAGGTCCCGAGTTCGATTCTCGGGCCACATCAGTATTGGAGTTCGAATGGTGGCGGGGTGTTTTGAACTCGCCTGACTAGCTACCACCCACTCAATCTGCCGTCATTATAGCATTGCTGTATTCAAGCAAATACACACGTAAGAGCCGGCGTACTTTAAGCAAACACGGTACGTCTTCTTTGCCTCACCATAACATCATTCGTCAACTGTGGTCAAGTATTTGGCGATAAAAAGAAATCTACTCCGAATTTATATTTTTTTTCTTTAATGCTGTCAATTGTTACCTTACGAGAGCTTTATATACACGTTAAAATTCGTTTCACTAACGCCGCCGTTACGCTTGTCACAGGCTTTATCAAAACTGCAACGACCGCTTTTCTTCTGACGAGCCCCTTTTATCCCAAAAAACTTTAGGCCAGAACAATCCTGGTACAACGATTTCGAAACGAATGTGTAAGAAATTCCATGAGAAATACAAAACTTGTTGTCAGCATAGAATTAATGTATGAAAAACTTGATTGCAGATTTTGTATATCAATATTTTTAAGTTTTTTTTTTCTAAATCATAATAATAATAGTTAAGCGAAATTTTTGAATCCACTTTTCCGGAGTTGAATTATTAAGTATTACGTAAGAAATCATTTTCTAAGGAAATTCACAGTCAGATTTTGAACGTGCACCCTTATGTAATAGTTCGCAAATCCTCAAAGGATCGCGAGTAAGCCGTCGTCTTATAAATTTAAACCTCCCGGTCGTGAAATCGTCGAACGGTGGGCCCCAGTTTGAGAAATATTTTTGCACTTTAAGTGTAAGTCTTCAATCAAATTTGTTCAAGGCGATTTGTTTGCAGAGTCGGTGCGACGTTCGAGACGTTGTTTATGTAATCTTTAGATATAAGACGAAGGACAAAAGTTGTTTACGAACGATAATATACGAGACAAATTGGATCGATGGCTGTTAAAATTGGCGAGTGCCATTTTCATATATTCTTGTTTGGTATAGGTTAGTATTAAATGGCGTTGAAGTATTTGATTCTCTATTCCGTTAAACAAATTTTGTATGATCATCAATCAATCCATTTTAGTGTCCTGGTAGGAACGCAATGTTATGGCTGATGCAATATATATAACAGCTTTATATGTCGTGACAATAAACAGAAAAGAAAGTAAACAATTATAACAAAAATTGTGAAGACAATATTTTCTATTTTAACAGGGGATCAGGTGAAATCGAGGCTAAAGTGTTAGGTAATAGCCGATAAAAAAACCGATGTGTTAATTACTATATTATAAATTTTATATACAATGCCAGTCTTATATAGAATACGAGAGGCCATCTTATATTCTTGTACAGACGTCGTTTATGTATCTTAAATATTCAGCGTGAGATATATACAGATCGCGACCTCTTTCCACTATGCGAATGGACATCTTTTACCTTCACCATAAACGTACAATCTCAAAACTTTGGCGTAATGAAATAATAAATATATTATACGCAACATCAAATTTAAATATTTATATTTTTTGTATAAAAAAATTAATATAACTTAAGATTATGCTCTCTTGTTAATTAATTTATTTATTTAAAATAATCATATAATGCATTAGCGATGACAGAAACATAACATTCATGTGATGCGAAAAAAGTTTCGACCACCATTATGTTCTCATTCACACACATGTACTGAGAAAATATGAAATAAACAATAATATTGCACATATCGTTCACAAAATACTGATAATATTGTAGGCATTCATCAATATACGCTAAACAATGAGGAGTGACGTAATAGAAAATACGAATTCATTTTACTTAAAACACACGTTTACTTCGCAATGAAAATCATGTAGACATTCGTATTACGACAAGCGATTAGCAGTATTTTTGTACTGTTTTAAAGTCGCAAAGAAATTGTAAAGATTAATGCATTTTAACTACATTTATTAAAATAATTAGTTTTTAAATTATTCCTTCGTTATAAATAATTTATAGTTATTAAACTATGTAATTAAAAAATCTAATAAAAAAATCTAATCTCAAATTGCGATGTTATTTTAAAAAAGGTTGAGGTCTAATGAAAGTGAATAATATTTTTCATAAAATAAACGCTTAAGGAAAACAATTCGCGAAACGTTTTATACTCGCGCAAAAAACTTTCTCCCTAGAGAGATTTCTAGAAACCAATATTACCGTCTAGTCGGTGGAGCGACGTTTAAGTCATTGGAGATCTTTCGAGCAGACATCTACAAGGACCAAAGTAAATAAATTTCGCCCACAAGACAATTTAATAGGGTCTCCGTTCCAGGCGGCGGGAGTGTGAATTAATATTTGCAAAAAGTGCTGGACTTTCTTCAACAACTAGGCCCATGATGAAAACTTTGTAATTTTATTACGGAATAAAGATGAAAATTTTTGACAATTTTTTTTTATTGAATTACCCCTACCTGTTCAGGCTAACACTGGTAAAACTGTGTTCAACTCTCGTCGTCAATATACTTTATAATTAGTTTTATCTTTAACAACTTAATAATCGAACAAAAACAAAATTACGTCATTATTTTGTAATACATTATGCTTTGGCATTTTCAATTAAAAAAAAATTTCTGTTTCCAACAAGACTGTTCTAATATAAAATAAAAATACATGCAATAAAAAAATTTTACATTTTTATAAATTTACTGAGAAAAATCCGACTATATTTGTATTGAATATTTTTTAAGAAATATATGTATATTTTTTACTATAATATGATTGTAAAGATAAAAATAACCTTTTTTAAAAGTTACGTTGCCGCAACGTGTAAAATGTGAAATTTAGTATACCATCTTTCATAAAAGTCCGTCCTACCCGTTTAATATTTAAGATACATTTTAGAGCGGGGAAATCATTTCTTCGGTATAATAGAATCGATCTTTTTTGCAATCTATGTCAACCAATAAGCAACATCTGTAATATGAGTTATCATAGACCGATATACATACATAGATATTTTTAATAAAAGTTCTTAAATATATATAAACAATCAGACGCAGAACAAGCAAATGTTCATCACATAAATGTTTGTCCTGAGCGAGAATCGAACCCGCGACCGTGAACGTGTTAGAGAAAGAGATTACCATTACACCTACCGGCCAGTCAATATAAATATTTCATTATATATTCCGAAACCTAAATATACAAATTCGTCTTTTCGACTATTGCATCTGAATATTAGATTTTATTGGAAATTCTCTTCGCATTCCTATGTAACACGTTATACGTGAAAATGGATTGGGAAAGGAATATATATGCAAAATATTCTCAATACATATAAATTACTTCACACAACTCAGTGTAGCGAATTATTGTTTTGCTTAATTATATGCGCATAAAATTTAAATGAGTTTATTTCATTATTTCATCATGTTTTGTAGTGTAGAAAAATAATTAATATTATTTTGAATTATGCACAGGAGTTAAACCAATATCCTCCCCCCTCCTTCCCTCTTGGAGTTGAAATTAGTTTTTAAGATTTACCGAATTAACTTCATGCCTAGTAAAATAATCATTAATATCGCACAATTTCATCAGAAATTAACAAGTTGAGAAGATGACCTTTAAATTTTCACTCCTCTAGCGTTGAAACGTTTTAGGTTTGTTTTTTTTGGAAGGGGAGGGAGTTAAATTTGCAGCATATTCATTCCGAGAGAGAAGAATCATCACAACCGGAATTATTAATGAAAAGTTACGCTCAGGCCATACGGAAAACGTAAAATACAGTACACGGAGGTTAAAAAAAAAACAATAATAAGCTAAGCTTTTCCAATGAAAAATGAATCGCGAACGTGATTGGACGGATACCTAACGCCCGTGGTAGGATACAAATGTTAATTACGATAATAGTGTACGACGTCGGGAGTTGCGTGTGACGCCGGAAAACAAGGGTACAAACCAATTTCGTTATTGCTTTGAAAAGGTCTCCCCCCTCAATGAACTTATTAAGTTATGGTTTTTATACCCCCGCGGGCACGTCCGGGCGTTAGAAGCAACGAATGAAGCATTAGCATTCTCGTTTTATTACATTCATTAATATTTACAATTTTTCACATTTTAAAACAATGTTTAATGCAAGGTCTGTAAGTTAAACATTACGGTATGAGATTTCCTCTCTTCGTATTCACTGGGTGGAATCAGCAACAATATTTATTTTTCATTCATTCATTCATTTCTATCATCCGATATTTTCTGTTACTCCCCTTAAACTTTTATAATATACCACAGTTAATCTACATTTTTTTTTTGTTTTCTGGCATTAAATTCACCCATATTGACAATTAAAACTTTATTTTTATTTCCAAGTACTGTTTATTGGTAAAATTAAATCGTAAATAAACCCCGATCTATCTTCAACAAAGTGCACCACTAATGATTAAACGTGGTTAATTGAAAATGAAATTTATTTTTTCACAAACAGTTTTTAAAATTGAAGAACATTGCCAATACTCGGACTGTGGGTAAAGTGCAATCAATACCGTTCGAAATACGACCACTAAATATTACGAACAAAAAGAAACTTAAACAAAAGGTGTTCGGAAAATGGTGAAACGAACACTTATCCCCTGGAATCAGTAATTATTACCTCTTGTACGTTGAAAAAATGTTTTCACCTTTATTTTTTTTTTCACACGAATTCCGATAAACCATTAAATTTGTGCGCATTCATAAAAACAGCTACGGTCCGAATAAAATTTATGCATAATTGATACAAAGGTAGTTCTTGTCACTACATACGACGTGCATAAAAATTTCATTACGTAATAAGGGTAGTAAATATTATAAAGTAACGTACATATTGTGTAGTATTATAATAAACAATGGATTGAATATAATGTAGCGGTTAGATATGCCATTTAGAGATTTCCTGTTTTTATATCAATTTAACAATGAGGCCGTAAATGGTAAATGCTCGCTAAGAAGTCCTTATCACACTTGTAACTGCCGGAACACAGACCGCCATTTTAGCGTTTGATTGACATTGAGATAGCCAGGTGCGTTAGGAAAACCCTTACTACCATATATAATAATAATAATTATTATTTTTTATTCTACATACGTTTGTGGCTCTGGAATCGAACTTAACACCTTCAGTAAGCCATGGCGTCATGCATGCAGTTCCAAGAATAAACAATAAAATTGATACAAACATAGTAGTAGTAGTTTATAATGTATCTGTACAAAAAAATAGGAACCTCAATTTATATATATATATTTATTAAAATTTTATTTACAGGCATCCTGTTCGTTATCTTTCTAACTGAATCATTCCGCACTAAATATTTTTTTCGTCGCTAACTTATATTAGGGGCGCCTGTGGTCATTTTGATGCGAAACAGCGGGCTTGAAACATTGCCTCCGGCTCTTTTGATTGCATAAAGCGCTGAGTTTCTTTCAAAGAACGTTCGTGGAATATTAAATACTTTTCAATCTCATTTACTGCGATATCTTCATTGTGTAAAAGTTATTTTACAATAAAACTTGCTAATTGAATCACGATTCTTATGGATGACAAATTCCGGACATTGTGAATTTAAATGCTTAATACTCGTACATTTTAGAATCAATGCGAATTATTAAGAATATTAATTACTTATTATTAGAATTGCGAACAATAATTTATAACAGATTTTTTAGTAATATATATTTTTTCTTTTTTTGTGTAACAGTTTACAATGCGGTGGAGCCAAGTTCGGCTTTCGAGCCACATGAGTAGTGAAGTCTTAATGGTGGTATAAGGGTTTTTCGAACACGGCAGGCAACAGCAATGCTGTGTTCCCGCATTCATGCATGTGGAAGCCAGTTGTGTTCTGAGCGAATATGCTTCGCCTGCTTCCTTATTATCACTTGACACGAAGTGAAATCGTGGTCAAGTGTTACCTGTGCCCGGTAAGTAATTATTTTCAAAGAACTATACATTAATAATTATTCCCGACAAACCTCTCCGGTCCTTACGAAAGGAAGAGCGATGCAAGATTATTCGTTACAGTTTTATTGAGTCCATTTTGACACACGGACACATGTCATACCCTCATCTGCCTCGTTTTATTGAGGGAATGTACTCGTGAAGAAGAATAGTTTGATCTATCCTTAGATATGACCTCAGTAGGAAATTTCAAATGTAACTAGACATAGCTTTATTTGGCATTGACTAATAGGCACAGTGCAAAGGGCATTTGTTAACTGGACGATAAGATAGTAAATTCAAAATCTTGTCACTAGCGTCAATGGAATTATTAACAAAGAAAATGTATAAAATGGTCGATGACTAAGCAATAACATTAAGGTATAATATGAATTGTTGCTAATTAACATTTCTTATACTGTAGGCGCCTTTACACGCTCGGCATAGATTTTTTTTTCACATAAGAAAAGTAGGCAAACGAGCGAGCGGTGTATCTGATAGAAAGTGATCTCCGTCGTCCATATACAGCCGCAACACTAGCATTCGCAACATATAGTTTGTCTTTCTGATACTCATTGCTCTATATAATAAACTCGGTTTAGATATATCAATAATATTATTTTCATACAGTTTAATGCAGGTTTTTGACGCCTGCGTTTTGTTCCCTCAAAAAAGTTATACATTTTTTTGTAATTCCGCTATTATGGTACTCTGGTGTTTATCTAAGTTTGGCGTTATTAATACAAAGGCCATATTATTAAATATTTTAACTTTTAAATAATAACAAAGTTTTAACTCTTATGGCATATGTATTCATAAATAATCCAATATTAAAATTCAATGGAATGGAAATTGACAATAAAGGCTCCTATATTTATTATAAAATAAAACAAAACAATCAATCGTATGTACCGTACACAGATCAAACAATGGCAATCATTTAAGCCCGGAGATGTTTTTTATTATATAACCACAATAGCCAATCAGAGAAATTGATTGACTTTAACCTAAATAACCTTATGCAAATAGCATATTTTAATTCTTCATTTAAGCGGTAGCGTGTCTGAAATACAAGCCCCATAATTTATAAAAACATGTAAATAAAATTATATTAAGTCTTTGCACTCGAGAATTTATTTTCGCGCGAAAAAATCATCAAATGGTGACATATTGTAGCACTATTAGTCAGTTTACATCTTACTTTAATTGATTATGTACAAAATTTAGCGAATAAAATATTTATTATTCAGTACTGCATACTTGTTGACTGAAGACTTGTGGTAAGTGAGAGTCACCTTTCCAGTCCAAAATGTTAGTACATGACGTCATTTTTCCATTATTTTATCTTTACGGTCGTATTTAGACTGTGTAGTAAAAATTATTTATTAATTATAGTGCATTATATCATTTAAATTGGGCATGCCGGCTTTCGGGCTCGTATGGCATTACTGCCGCTGCGTTAAGAGTATATTAAAATATTTTAATGGAAACTATTACAGTATGAATATACAAATAGTAAACATGCAAATTTTCTTCAAGTTGATTTCACAATTTTAATTGATGTTTATTGAACACTAATTTACTTAATAAATTACTTTCATTATTAGTATTTTTTAAATGGATCACACAATACATAAAGCGAGTTGGTAATATAAAATGCTGAATAAAAAACTTTGTTCAAACCTTTACATTTCAACTAGAAAACTGTTAATGAAAGAATAATATTTATTCTACCTCGGCAATTGTTAAATTAGTATAGCGTTCGTTATAAAAAAAAATAACTGAATGTAAAATTCTGTCTTTCATTTTTGGTTTTATCATGAGCTTTATTTATCTCATACCGTAATGAACTTTCCTTAATAAGAATGTAGAACGAGTTTTTACCTTTAAAAATATGCTAAAGATTTCTAATAATTAAGTAATTATATGATTCCCCTATAAATTAATATTAATATATGTATTAATTATTACGGGTATAAATTACTAGTACGAATAACAATTATACATGTAAGGTATTTTTATACGTTGTTCATGATAGCGTTATTTAAAGAAAGAAATTGAAATAATCAACGAAAGATCAATTGAAAAATGATTAAAATGTTACGACATTAATTTTAATATTTATAAAGTTTTCTTATTCATTCATACATAAATCAATGAGAAACGTTCAAATATATAAATATAACATAAGTTCTGTATAGTTATAAATTCAAAACATTAATTTTGTGTGCGTCACTTATTTCCCAGCGGTATCATTTTCAATTTCTAGTTTACGTATTAGATTTTGCTACATTGCATTTAAATGTTTATCAATTATTGTATATATAGCGCTCCAAGAATAATAATTTGAGGCGTTCTATTGTATTTCGCACTGCTTTTGACCCATTCATTCGTTTTAATTGTGAATGCTTTCGTGCTGTTTTCAACGAGAAAATTTTCATTTGCGTTTTCAGTCAAGCGCCTTCGGACCATTGAGATTTATATTGAATATTTCCTTAAAATTATTACAACATTTCACCCACTCATTTATCATTTACACCTTTGTGGCATTATAGCTTTATTTTGTGTACCGCTTGATTTTTAATCGTCGATTAGAAGCTCTTTTCAATTTGACGTGTTTCGATATGTATACGTATATTTTAAATTCCATTTTATCCTTATGTATGATCATGCCTATCTATCAGAAAATCACAAAGTTGATCTTATAAAATATGAATTATTACTTATTATTTTCTTGTTAAATTTTTATGTCTATTTAATTTTTTTTTTTCACCGACTATAATTGTCGTAAAATTATTTTTTAACTTTACCAATTTCTTAAAATTACAATGAATATTACTTGATAATGAAAAATCTTTCAAAAAATTACTCAATTATTATTACATGAAATCAACAACGGCATTGTAAGAATTCTTGTGTTTAGTCACTTTAATTTTAGAATACATCTTTGCTATCAAGAATGTGCTAATAGCTCAACCCCAAATTTCTTAGTGCGAATGGGTATGACCGTAGGGATTAAGTTTCATTACGTAATGCGGTACTGTCATACTATTAAGTAATAGAAGTTATCACTACAGAAGTACCAGCGTCAGTATAAAAATTTCGTAGAAATATCAATTTAATCTATAACATATAAAGTTCAATCTTGATATAATGTAGTCATGCACTCAGCATGACTACATTATATATCAGCACACAACTTAAGCCGCTGGATCTAGAGACATAAAATTATGATGTGTAGGTAGGTATCCACTGAAAAGAATCAAAAATGTGCTGTAATTTCATACCAATAAGGTAAAAGTTAAAATTTCAATGAAACTTATTATCTTTTAGTCCGGCGAGCTCGAAAATTATTCAAAGATCGTACCTAAAAATTCGTCATTAATATTGAAAATTAAAAAGAACTAAGAACTGTGTTAACAAAAAAATATTAATTAATTATTTTTCTTCTTCGGAAAAGTAGACAGAGGACCGCGTGGTTCACTTGGTTGAAAGTGTATACCGTCGCCCATAGACAGCCGTAACATTCGTGGAGTCGCAAATGCATTACCGACCTATAAGAACTAGGTTCTTTTCTTGAAGGCTACTAAGTCGCTTTAATCGTTTTAGATATTCAATTTACGTACGAATGTTTTTTTTTTGTTCTGTAAAGTGTTATTGTAAATGGAGTTCAATTTAGTGCGATTGCGTCTCATCGAACTGGATGCGGTAACATTTCAAACAGAGGTCAATTTTCGATTTTAATAATTGACGCAACTGTTTGCGTTGGACCGAAGGCGAGTCCGTATTACTTGTTCAATTAGATTCGGTCCTCTCCAGCCGGATCGGGATTCTAATCGAGCGGGCAGACGGGGTTTCAATATTTCTAAATTGATTACACCTGAGGCACACAAAAGCCAAGATGAGTAATATATATTCTAAAAATATTTCCATTTACATACGAAAATAAATCTTAATGTTATAAAGGGAACGTCTTCTGGCAATCTTAATGGCGCAGTGGCTTAGTGCTTGTAACGCGGAGGTTCCGGGTTCGATTCCCGGATCGCACGTGTAG
Organism: Pharmacophagus antenor; assembly: GCA_018245475.1. NCBI lineage: Eukaryota > Metazoa > Arthropoda > Insecta > Lepidoptera > Papilionidae > Pharmacophagus > Pharmacophagus antenor. The sequence goes on from DWQX01000816.1 coordinate 16,441, forward strand.
TGGAGTCTGGTTGTCGGTAGAATTATTCAAATCCGCCTGATTAGCTACCGCCTGTATAGACATTGACGGTGACAGTATTTCGTCTTTCATACATGTGAGAGCCAAAAGTATTCTGGCCAAACACGCCTTACCATCTACATCCTTACTGTCACTTAACATCAGGTGAAATCGAGGTCGTGTTACTCCATAAACAATAAAAAAGAAAATATCTCAACTAATATTTCGATTACATATCATTAAGTTACTAAAGCTACTAAAAATAATATACGCATCGCACAATTTCACGTGCCATTTTAACTTACGATTTGCGGATCCGCGAGCTCTGAGTCTGTTTATCGCATCTAGGTACCTAAACCAATGTAGCGTATACAATATGTACCGTTGACTGTTCTCAACGTTCGTCAGCATCAATCAATAACTCTACACAATGGATTCTGGTAGTACCCTGCTACGACAATCTCGTAGTGACAAAGCTTCTGCTACGAATAATACGTAGCAACTCGTTCTAGCGCATGTTCATTATTCAGTTATTGGTTATAAATAAAATAAGTTAAAACTTCATGTTGACAGATATTGAGTGCAATATATATGTATAGGTTAGTCGAAAATTGTACATTTTAACCATAGGTATCATAATCGTAAATTTATTTACTTTTTAATTATATGTTTATTTAGTTTTTGTCCATGCATAATAGTACTATTTATTTAAATAAATCTGTAATTGAAAAAAAAAACGTGTTTATTTTACCTATAAATATATTTACTTTTCATTAAAGTAAAATAAATGTAAGAAAAGACTTATTAAAGGAATGTAATTTCAATCAAATAAGTGATTATTTGAAAAAGGTCGTTCACACGGATATCGACAACTTTGTTTTTACTTTTTTAGTTTCCATAAGTTGAGCTAATATAAATCTGAATGCTGGAAATAGCTGGCTAGAATATGACAGAAAATCGACGGTCAATAGAAATTCCTTAATTAGTTAAGTACAAATTTTTATGTACGGCACGCAAAACAGAGTTATCCATTTTCCAAAATTCATTCTTGTGGACATGTTGACACAAAGCTGGTAACAATAAAATTTTGAAAAAGTTTTCAACCTCAAGTTGTGAAAATAAGAAAGATTAATACACATTGGTGAATCTTAATGCCTTTATGTGATTTTGATGAACCATGTTTTATATTTCACTTGATGTTAAAGACAATGGGACTAACGGTGAAACATGCTCGCACATTGTAAATTTTTATTTTCACATGTGCGACCGCCGCGAAACGGCAGAGCTGTTATGACGGTAGGTCCACTTTGACAGAGATGGATAACCCGATGGATTCGAAAAAACCCTACCACCGTTCATACTTCACTATTTATGTGGTCTCCGGAATCGAATTTAGTAGTATAATATCAGAAGGCATGTGTAAAACTGCTTTACGGAGGCAGTCAGGTGAAATCAGATACTTCGTGTTACTTGTACAATTTGACAAGCTATACTTTTGACACTAGATTTACCGACACATTTATAAAATTTTCTTTTCTAATCTGTTGTAATATTGTGCGTTGTTGTATTCATAACTTTTCTATTTTGCAATAAAATGTATAGAATAATGTTGACACACGCAGTATTAAAAAATTAAAAGACTCAAATGCATATTATTGTACGAAACTTTCATGAAGTGTTGGTCCGTCAAAATGATAAGTCCGGTAAATGTACTGCTAATTTGTCGTCAGCTCTTTGTTTTTGGTGAATATAATTAAATAGTTGACTTTACAAATTAAAAAAAAATTAAGCGCCCGGTCCGAAAAGAAAGCGGTACGTATGGCCGTGTAGTTCACGCTGATTGATAGCATCCGTAAGTTACGCTTCCGTATTACGTTGTTGCGTGATAATTAATCACATCTAGGTAAATTGTTCCCTGGTTATACACGGACAAGTTGGGGGGCGATAAATTACCACCAGAGCAACACCGCCACCACCCAAATTTGATAGCGCAAAATAAATTCTAATATTACATTTTGCTATCGGAGCGGCCCACTTACGTTTCAATCGACGAATCCGCTCTACGGTGCCCACATTTATCTTTTTTTACAACGTTCAGATAAACTTTCCGATTTTCTTTTCAAAATTCTATTGTTCTTAATTTTCCTCGTCGAAAGCAGAAGTAATAAATATATGTAAAAAAATGCATTAAAGTATTATATCTTTTTACATTAACAATAATTGGATTTTGTAGAAGTGTGCATCTAATATTGAATTCTAAGTGATAGCATAAACAATGTGATCACGTGGCAAGGTGTCAAAAAAATGTACTACTGTTACAGATTCCTTACTTTAATTTTGAAGCTTAGCTTTCATTATAAACATGTATACGAATTATTCTAAATTTTAAATACTAGTAATAATAAATACTGTGTTCATTTACTTTAAGTATAAACTATTACTTGTTGGAAGAAAAGGGAAAGTATTTCATTTTATATTGTTCTGCTTCGTTTAGTTATTTTCCACTTTAGTGTTACGAATCGCATCAAAACCTTGATTAATTCAGGATTATTAACGCTTATAACATTGAAACAATAGTCGTTCGTGATTAGTGATGTACAATATCAATATAATAATTAACACATTAAGCAACTTCTCATAACTTAATAGTTAAGACTTGTTTTAACAACCTAAAATAGATGAAAAATGCTTTAAGAATAAAATATAGGATGACATTTGTTTAATTACAACATGAGTTCATATGTTAAAGCTCAAAAGATTGTCCATACCATCAGCCATCCAGGCCATATGACCCGTTGATGTAATTGTACTAACTCTGCCTCTGAGACCAGAGCTCGCGGGTTGGATCCCCGCTCTAGACAAACATTTATGTGATGAACATTTGTGTTTGTCCTGCATCTGTATGTTTATCTATATTTAAGTATTTGTTTAAAAATATCTATAAATGTACATATATCGGTCTTTAATAAGCCATACTACAGGTGCTGCTTAACTACCTATCTTGGGATCAGGGTACTATGTGTGAAAAGTCCCCGATATTGATTAACTATTATTTAATTTTTATTTATTATACCAACATTTGAAAGAGAGATCCAAATGAAAGAACGGCTATAAGCGTTTCCTCTTCTTGTACCTGTATTTATAAACAAATATTTAATAAAGCTAACAAATGTCCTTGCAGTAATCAGATGAAAATTAAACCATAACAATGATGAGAAATGGTGACACCATCTTTGATCTCATATCTAAACGATTCCGACAGATATCACGACTTCAACAATGTAAAATTTTGGGAGCTATAATATATTACATGAGCATTCAATTCATTTCGATGATAACTATCATTAAAAAAAAATCTAAAATTATGTAACTTGTTCATAAAATTATTAACAAAAAATAAATGGCGGAGTTTAACGATATGAAATATTATAAAATATTCATGTTAGCCCCAAGTTGCTTTCGAAGACGGTTAAGGGTTTATCAAAGTTTCTCAGTAACAACAAACACAAGTTGATCGAGAAATTCCAAAGTCAAACACGCGCCTCTAAAACCTCGTGAAACAATGCAAATTATGTTTTCTTACGCTTTGACGGACGCCTGCGTTATTAGATCCCTCACTATATTCAAATCCCCTTACATCCATTGCTGTGATATTGCGCTCACATAAATACTTGTAAAATTCAGTCACGATATATGTTATAAAATTCAGTATATGTATATATATTAAGATTGTTGACCTACATATATATTAACTCGCAGTCAATACCGCTGATAATGCGTGGGCTCTGATGAGGATGTAATCTTTGTTACTTATAGATATCCAGTAAGAAAGGTTGATTTAAAACATCATCTACCCTTAAGAGGAGAAAAGGGGAGTCAAATTACAATAGATGTTAAAAGTCGATAACCAGAAAATTGCTATACATTCTTGAGTAACGTTTATTTTAAATAATAAAAAAAAATACCACACCCAGAGAAAGAGACGACTAACCGCTAGTAATTAATAGATGCTTTTTGCTTTTCCATCAAAGAAAATAATTCTTTGAATAATTAAAAAAATTATAATAAAAAAAAATAAAAATAATAAGTAATAATGGTATCCCTTATTATCGTTTATAAAATGATGGCGTTACACGTTTAACCACTTCTCGGACAATTTTTCATTAACAATAGATAATAATAATATAGAGAAGACTATAAAAACATTTTAAAATTCCAGTGAAACCTATTAATTTTATTTTCATCGGTGGTCAAGAAACGGAAGGTAAAGAAATATTAAAATACATGTTAAGCATTTTCATCTAAATACCACGTATTAATGTAAATTCAATGTAAATTCAAAACTAAACGTCCACATATGTGACCTATGGCGTGAAGAAGTTCAGTTGTTAAGTTGGTAACTTAATTGATACATTTATGAACGCATATGAAACTAGTGTTTTTTTTATTTAGAATAATAGTTGGATATAATGAAACTATAATATTGTAAAATTTGCTACGAATATATTGGTATATAAAATAGTATTATCAAAGATTGATAATAAAAATATTATATTCTATAAATATAAATTTGTTTATAATGAATATATAAATTTAGCGTAAATAATAATTTATAACATTATTATTCCTAGGAATATAGTTTAAAGTTCGGCACGCCACCTTCAGTGTTTCGAGTGGGACGTTTGGTTGATGGTTAAATTTATTTGTGAAAAATCCACTACTAAATTTGTCAACGCCTAGAGAATTATCAATTTAACACATAAGATGATAAACATATTTTTCCAAACACACGCGGCCCTTTTAGACGTGTAGATAACGTTTTCAACACCACTGTTAGACTGCTCAAATCGGCACTCAAGTAATTTCCACCAAGGTTACCTCAAGAAAGAAACAAGCAAAATGAAAAAAAATATATAAGGTTAATGATAATTATTTTTATTTAATAACAATTACATTTATTTATGATTACTGTTATGTAATTATTCTGTTTTGTGGTTAATATGCATTTCGTACATTCGTCTATATTATTAATATCAAGTATTATTAATTTTTATGATAATATAGAAAGGTTTGATCATGTATATATATATATTTCGGCGAGATGTTTTCACAGAACATCTGCTGGAGACAGGAGGAAAGTAAATAACTATTTCTTGTAACAATTTTGTGAGCCAAGAATTGTTCCTAAAGTAGTTTATTTTTTATGAGCAAAATGAACAAGTCTCAGTCCATCTAACAAGTGTATAAAATCTTCGAAGATAGAAATCGATACATTTTTTAAACATTATTAATTAATACCATAATTAGTTTATATGTGAATACTCACTAATTATAATAAATAGCTAAAAAGTAAAACTCGTAAAGACCAAAACCAAATCTATACTATATACTCATACCTCATAAAATATTTGAGTTTACTTAATTTCATGGTTATTAGTTAAAACTAGATTATTAATTTTTATTCTGATTTGTTAAGTATTCTGGGCGAATACGCTTTACCATCCACAGCTTCTAAATGACTTAACATAATGTTAAATCGAGGTTAAGTGTTAACTAATGAGTGATACACTTTAAACATTACTCGATCGCATACACCGGTAATACTTTGTGATTATTTTCTAAAGACATATATTCCATCTATTATGTACTGTACCCACTAATTACGCCACTATATATTATCAAAATAGTTCAAGTACATTATTTAATATTATTATAATTTAATATTGTATTTTAATTTATCAAACATTATCGTAAATTGTATAAGTTGGCATTGATTTAGAAAAAATCGTTTGAATATTTTTCTTGAAGAATTAATCTTTAAATCTATCCGTGAAAGTTTCACTGTAAAATATTAAGTTATCCATATGTTACGTGCAACGTACGTAAAGAGCTTATTCTCTTGGGGCGCAAACACCATAACTTGGTAGCTCGTTACAAAGTAAAACTTTAGCGGTTATATTCAAATCGAGTTGTACCCCATGTTTTTACTGTGACACACAGTACCCAATCTCGCTCTACAAATATTGTGGCTTGTACTTTTCAACTTTTCCAAGTGTCTGAACTTTGTTTTAGCTGCCTTTACAAGGCCGGTTGATGATATGTTCTACTAAAATGTTTTAGAGAAACATTTATAATTTAAATTCCTAATATTTATTTAAAAAATTTTAACACTAGATTTACATATTGTCATGGTTTCCTGTTCTGTATTAATTTTGTGCATTATTATATCTTGATTTTTCCTCTTTTGTAATATTTTTTTTTTGCAGTATATGTATGTGAACAATGTTGCCAATGTGAAATAAAAAAATTAAAAAGTCAAACGCATTACTACACGAAACTTTTCATCTAGGGTTGGTTAATATATCTATAAGCAAAATCTTAATAAATCAATTTACTTTATATGGCACACACCCTAAACCTGATATTATAAATTACTGTTAGTTTCAAAGTGAAATCCGGTAGTCAAACACATTTCTTCCTACCCTAATAAATACAGTTCAAAAACTAATTTATGAACACATTTCTAATGGGTAACCTGAATTTATCGTTCCAAAAATAGCTTGATAGATTTAAGCAACTTTTAAGTTGTCTCCTTTAGGAGATAAATCAATTTTGGCAATGATCCAATTCCACACATTTTCGATCGGATAACCGAGTTAAATAATTCAGTTCAACGGAGTAATACTATAGGGCTTCCGACCTATCCTTTAAATTTAATTCCGTCTCTATAAAAGCCCCTAAAATTGAGACATCATTTTTGAAACATAATATGTTGCTTTGTGCCAAACAACTCCGTAAAAAATTCTTTTGTGTGACCTTTTCCGCCCATTAAATATAATGAGAATAATCCTCCAGGTTACGTTTGGAACAAAATTATTAATATTTTCATATTTATGAGAAGAGAATTCGGGTGCCAATAGTGGTGTTAATTAGAGAAATCTGTGATACTGACAAAAATGATACCCAAAACTGCGAGTAGAAAAATAAACTTGGACAAGTACACAAGCTAACACAATAAGAACCATATTCATTTGCATCTCGCTGACCTAATATACGTGCTGATACCCCTTCGCTTCGCTGGTCATTAAAATAATTTAAATAACATAGAGACAGGCAACACGATGTTTCTTTTTTAAACCTAAAATATTTCTCGTAAATCAAAGACATCAACAGATATCTTCCATTGAAAACCCCGTCGATATGTCTAGCCTTTTCTAAAATTACTGAAAACGAACAGAGAGATAATTTATTTAAATTTCTTTTTCGACATTTTTATAATGTAAACAATAACATGCACAATTTCAAAAAAATTGTTAATTTATTATTACATAAAGACACTTCACTTAAAACCAATTCGAAATTCCGTACAAACTGACCGACATAAAACGAATTACACGTAAATTTTGACAACAATCGTTTCAGTGTTAACACTTTATCGACAGGTGGCCGATTTTTAGGCTTTTTATCGTCGCTGTTCGCCCACATTTAGCCCGTCATTCTGGCTTTTGTAGCTGATGCCTATTGAGAGACAAACTTTTAGACGATTATTCAGTTCTTTAAATCTACACGTTCATTTATAAATGGAAAAAAAAATCTGTGCGGTAAAGAGTTTATCGAGAAAAACACAACAAGATTAGAGAATTTTTTTTTCGTCTCACCGTTCGATAATGTGTTAAGTACTAACTAGCTTGTGCCATTTTCTTTCTTGTTTATTTGATCGGAAAGGTTTTTATATTCCGGCCGAGCGCTACGAGTTGTCCTGGCTATCGTTACGTTTGCGAGCGATTTCAACAAATTGGCAACGTCCGTGGAAACTGGATTGCAGGCATGTTAACAACTTGTGAACATTATTTAGCGTGATCTTGTTAAACACTTATCGAATTGTACCTGCGAAGGAAATCGAACGTGTCGGTTGTTGTCGGTGTGTTTTTAAAAACGTTATTATAATATATTTGAACTATAAATGTGTTGTCGTATCCATTTTTGAAACTTCAAAAAATAAGATTGTGTAGTTTTATCGTCTGATACATATTATGTAGGTGCAATTGCTTAAGAAAAGAGTTTGTGATCACTTGCTTTGCTTCATTTACCAATTATTTTCAGTATTAAAATATGTATTTGTTCGCAGGGATCTATGTATTTTAAAGCACATAGTTTTTTATCGGTCATGGCCTAACACGACTTCGAATTCATCTGATGGTGAGTTAAAAAAAGGTCGTAGACGACGAAGCGTGTTTGCCCAGAATACTTCTGGACCTCACATGTATGACTTGCTGTTGTAGCACAGATGGATATTGAGGATGTTAGCTGGCCAGGCGCGTTGTGGAAAACCCTACCAGCATCCAGACCACTACTACTGTGGCTCGAGATTCGAACGCGAGACCTCTGCGTTATAAGGCAAGCGGTTAAACCACCGCGCTACGATAGCAGTCAGAGAGTCACATTACATCCTTACAATCACCTATTATAAATTAACCATAGCAATATTTTTGATCAAATAGTGCTTAATATCGTGTTTCCGCTAACTGTACATCAAACGGATGATGTAACAGTCGTTGTATCCTATACGACTCTTTTAATATTACATATTGTATACAAATTTCACCGCACAGAAAATAATTTCCTTGTGCAGTTGTAATATGACACAATGCAGCAAAATCACATGGAACTTACGGTCATATACAACGTTGAATAACGTAACGTTTGCAACGTTGTACGCGGCTTCTTAAAGAACGTAAAATATCTATTCAATTGTTCAACGCTATTTAACTTTTGAAGTGAAATAATGTTTCTAGAAAAATCCATTGCTTACATATAACGATAATTTTTGAGGACATTTTGAAAACGCACACGTTTTTTTGGAGTCTACCTAATGTAATTATATTGTCACCCGATCGGAGCTACGTGCAGTTTTTATTTATCGGCTTTGGGCTAACAATTAACCACGATTTCACCTGATATTAAGTGCCAATGAAGCAGTTGATAGTGAAGCGTGTTCGCAAGAATATTTCTGGCGAACACATTACTATGATAACTGTGGTTGCAGATTTTTTTATTTGTATAATTTTAAGCTTAACCATGACCTCACTAAGTGTATAGTGATAAAAGCGTTTAACTGATGAAACTCACAAACCTCGTTGTAACGTCTCTACTATTGAAAAATAAAATTGGAACAACTTGTCAACGTGTCCCCGCCCGATTTTAACATGGTTTACGTTATGCTTGAGCGGGAACATCAACACTGACAAGTAGTTCCAATTCTTTGATGTACGATTTACGAAAATTGATTTCAAGTGACAAGCAACATGTTGTATTACTTTTTTCGGTTTCAAACAAGATGTTGTAAATCTAGAAGACATTAGTGTCACTGCTTATTAATTTGTTCCTAAATGTTTCTGCTCTGGATTAGTTTTACTTTTAATGTTTAAATTATAAGTCTAATGCTTATGTGCTATAAAGGATTATGTTGCGAAACGTAACATATTCCTGTGAGATTTGGTGTTTAAATTAATCAAAGATGGAGGCATCGTACTTTTACGCACAGTCGTTTTTAAATTTGAGAAGCCAACAAATGAAATTGTTGTTTGTAGTCATGCATGAAAGTCTCCAGAATGTAATGACAAGGTAATAATAATAATCACGTTTTATCAGAGACTTCTAAATAGGTCTGTACGCAAACTATAAAAGCAGAGGTATTTGTTTCGCATAAATAAAAGTAGACTAACGAATTTATAAATAACTCAGAGAGCACCAATACGGTCACAAAATATTGTAGGTATTATTTAAAAAAAAAACAGGTATTGTTTGACAACATTGCCACGTGCGGTGTTATTTTCAGTGTAACAACTTTCACGTCGCTAAAAATACAAACTGTTCGGTTAGAAATAAAAATATAAATTACTCTACATTCAAATTCGACATTGGAGATATTTATAAAAACATTGTATTTTCGTATTCATTCGTTCGTATTAAGAGGTTTATTTATTGACGTCGAATTATCTTAAGAGAAAATTGAGTAAATTGTTTTCTGCTTTGTAGGGAGGGAACGTTCTCTGATCGTATAACGTTCTATTTAAGTTAATGTTTTTCTTTTACATTAAAATGGACGAGCAATCAGTTTTGCTTCTTCTTTAACCGTTAAAAACGTTAAATAAGTTATAAAATGTAATAAGCCTTACGCAATTCGCAGTAATCGTTAAGTTCGTTTTTGATTTTAATTAAGTAAAAATAAAACTTGTTGATGCGTTTTAGAACAAAAGTTACATCCATTACGAGTAAATAAATAATTAACGAATAGATAAGTTTCTCTTATTAAAGCAAAACGAGTTGGATCTCGCTGACGTGATCTTTTTATTTTATTTTTATTTCGATGTTATTTTTATTGAAAATAAGCTAATGAGCTAAATTTAAAATAATTCGTGATAAGGACCAGTGTATTCGTGACTGCCAGAATACAACTATGCTTCTGTAGCGGCATATTAAAATCGTGAAGATCGTATCTAGCGGAGCAGTTTCGATAAAATACCTGATACCATCCATTCAGCTTCTCCGAACTCCAGGACTTGCGTGCATAGATCCGAACCGGATTGAACCAGGAACCTCCGTGGTACCGTCACCCGATGCGAAGTTACAATAAACTGGAACATTATGAAATGAACGATTGAAAAAAAAATAATGAATCGGCCGACTTCAATTTTGATCTCTTGAATAAATTCGGAGATGAGCTTTCTCAAATAATTTATGCCAAACTTTGTTTTTATTTACAAAGAATATATCATCCGATCAGCACAAAGTTTAAATTATTTCCTTATCTTAGTTCAGGAAGGAAACTAGTACAAAGCGTGTTTGTTTGCACAGCGGTTTACTCAGTCGTGACACACAAACCAGGTGGTTTCCTTTACGCGGTTTCTTTGTTCTCTACATCAGTTTTGTTTAGCAGTACCCCTATTTATGTTGTACAACCTTTTTTTCTTTACTTTTAATTTACGTTTACATTGATTTTTCTCAATCCTCTAGCATATTTTATATGTTGTGTTCGATAAATTGTGATATATTGTTTTGTTATTTACAATAAATTTTTGTTAAATAATTTGTAAATTTGAACTGTATTGATGGTAGGTTTCTTTTCTCGATGATTAACTAGATAAAAATAAGTACAATATAATAGTCTATATTCCAAGTTTACTTAACCTTTTTTGACTGCTTCCGTGGCGCAGTGGCTTACCAGCCTGCCTCGTAATGCGGAGCTCTTGGGTTCACAACAGGAGTAGTAGTCTAGGTGGTGGTAGGATTATTCAAACCCCCCTGGCTAGCAACTAGCCTCAATAACACTGCTGCGTTCCGGCAGGCATACTTGTGAGAGGCAAATGCATCCTGGGCGAAAGCGCTTCACCGTCTACGATAACATTGCAGCTTAACATCAGGTGTTAGTCTGCAAGCGATAAGAATAAAGCCTACCACGACACCTGTGTTAGCAATCTTACTGTTCGATAATAAAAATAGGAAATTAACTAGAGCGACTTTTATACCTGTTTTTAAAAGGCATTGTTTTTGTATAAAATACTGTTGTCACTGTATACCAATAAATTTTAACGTTTATTATGTGGGATCATCACGTTTATTATATAATCAACAAATAACATTTTTGATACCTCAACGTGACACAATACATAACAATAATAATTTTCTTGCATACACAAATCTGTTTTTATACAAACAACACGTATCCTTTGTATGTATAAAATTATCTTTGTCGTATATCAAAAGAAAAATAATCACAAATTGTTATGACATTTTCATTAATTTGTATAACATTAATGTATCCAGCAATGTTACGTTGGACAGCGTCCCCGGCTTTGACCGGGAGGCATTTGCGGAATAAACTTACATGTCGGACACGAAAATAAAAACACCTTTCATTACTTAATTAAAATGAACATTGTTTTCTCGGTATTCAATCTATAACTGTTATGCCATATGTCGAAATTGTTTCAGCTATGTTCGCGTTATAACTATATCTATGGATTCTGTCGCAAAAATATTTATGCCATGAATGCGACATGATTTCATCACTATATCGTGTGATGTCATCGAAAGCATCTCATAAAAATGTCGGGAGAATATCGGTACAAGATTTACAACTCATGGGAACTGAAGATGACACTTAAATCGTTTCGCCATATTTAAAGTAGCGTCTAATTATTAACATTTTCTAATGGCACGGTGTGCGGAACATCTTTAAACAGCGATAAATTTGCTTTTCAGTTCGTCTATTGATCATCCACAATTGCAGTTTGTCGGCTAGGCGATGAAAACTTACGTAGTCGACAGTAATTTACTGTCAGTATTCGAACCCTCCTTGACGTTGCCCAGGCATTTCTTTAATTCCCTACCAATACTCGATTTCCCATAATTTTGGGGCTATCTAGCGAACATATAAAGGCATCACATATGTGAATCCGACAACGGTATAAAAATATATTCCTATTCATTTATCTAAGACCGTTTCAGGTCTTGTTAGTTTGGTTGGAGTTTGTCAGAACTGTACTATTAGGAAGCACTTTTTTATTCTTTTTTTTTAATCATCATAGACAAACAAATTCGACACGATCCAAATGACTTTGTAAGCGGATAGCAGTATTGATGAAAGAATACTTTTAAACAGACTACGTTACTTTTTTGTTACTGTTCTAAAATAAATATGTATATATACACTAACAAATGCCAGTTCTTACTACCTCCAAATACACAAACATAATAATCCGACGGAAACGCGGATGCCGGCAATTCGTTTTACTCCTGTTCTGTTCCCGAAATAAACTACTAAGTAAATCCTTTCGTCTAAATTCTAGGGACGTACCAACATGAAAATAGCTTACCGTGCTTTTATTCAATAATATTAATGGATGTTGTATAAATGTTTTTTTTATTCGATTATGGGTTAACATTTGACCTCGATTTCACCTGATGTTAAGTAACAATGAGGCCATAGATCGTGAAATGTGTTCGCCCAGAATACATCTGGCACTCACATGTATTACTGCCCGAACACAGCAATGCTGTTGTGGCGGCAAATCGACATTGAGGGTGGTAGCTTGACAGTCGGATTCAAAAAATAGCACCATCTCTCACAAAGACTGAGATTCTACCCCTGTTTCCCGAGAATCGAATCCAAGACCTCCACGTTATAAAGCAACCACTACGCTAAGGGAACAATGATATTCAAATAACTTACAGCTGTATATACTATGCATGTTTATTCTTCCCTAAACCTGTGATTAGAGATTCATTATAAGTGAAGAAGACGTGCTCCCTCAACTTTAACCTTTATATTTTAATGGAAAACTAATGTGCAAAATTAAAAACAGCATAAAACGAGCTTAACCAACAATAGAATCGATAAATGTCAAGCAATTCATTGCTGTAATTTTTTTTTCCCAGTTTGCGTTTCAGCGTAAAAGTTTGTACTAAAAATATTACAATATGTAACAAAATGGAAAACATATACTGTAAGAACAAGTTTTATTACGCTCTTGTTATTGTGTATAAATGTTACATTTATCACCTTTAATATGAATTGCTAATTTTCATAACCTTCACGAGAATAGTTTCGATTTTTTTTTTCAGTTTAGCCAAACGAAAACAACTTATTGGGATCTCTGTGGCTACTAAAGGGTTAATTTTATTGATTTTATAGATGCTAAAAAATCATACAACTCCAGTCTGAAACTGATAGTGTACTAAAACATACATAAAACCTATAGACTATCATTTTGATTACGGTTTCGAATTTCGTTCATTATATTCGGCAAATCGTGAACCGTGGAAAACTACAACGAAAATATATAAAAATATACTTTAATACTGCATCATTTAAGTTTAAATTATTGAGATTATGTATTTTTCACTACAACTCTTTTTTTTCTCTACACCTCGGGAAATTTTGTAGGAGGGTATAATTTTTATTAACATATTTTAATTACATATTTACTATCAACTATTTACATATGAATATATTTAATAATATGTACATGTTCGTTCGTATATTTATTGTATGTACCAGAACTTCGCTTTACCGCGGTATTACTCCGTTCTCTTGGAGATATATAATGTGACAGACTGAAAATACACAAATGCTCCGTTGTGTGTCATGACGTCAGAGGGGGATTCCCTTGTGCCGTAGACATAATCAAATATTCATTAGCGTCAGCCATCTAGGTGGTATCCGCGGGGAACAGCCGTGTTTAAAATAACAATGAACACAAGTTATCGTTTGTTCGTGTCAGTTGTATGACACAGTTGTTAGAACGTAACGACAAAAATCAATATCATTGTAAACATTACGTTACGCATTAAATAAATAAATCAATAAATATCCGGGATATTTTTTTTTACACACAGTACTCCGATCCCGAGATATATCTGCGCCTGTAGTATGAATTATCAGTGACCGATAAACATACAAAGAAATAAATATTTAATATAATACAGATAAATAACCAAATACGGAACAAACTAAAATGTTCGTTACATGAATGTTTGTTCTTAGCGCGAATCCAATCCGCGACCCCTGGCGTAAGAGGCAGTGGTTTACTACCATTTCAGTCAATTTAATCAATGAAATATAGCTGCATTAAAACAACAAACGAAAAACACAAAATAAAAGGTGAAAAAAATAAATAAACATAAAATAATAGGAAAATTAAAAACAAAATTTAAAATTATGAAAGGGAAAGAGCTAAAGAATTGAATAGAAATTGATGAACCTCAATGTTTGTCACCCCCATATCAGGAACGAAGTTTTTAATTAAAAATAAAAAAAAAAATAAAACATTAATAACAATTTAAAAATGATCGAAATTTCAATTGACACTGTTCCTACTTCCATTCTTTAGAGTGATTTTTTTGTTTTTAATATTTACATGTTCATCTTCGTGACGTGTTGTTTCCATAAGGGGATCATCAAAATCAGAACACTTAGTAAAATATGAGCGGTTAATGGACATATTTGAAAGAAAAAACAAAAATGGTTTGGGAAAATGTAGGAGTAGAGAGTAATGGAATGATGAGAATTCGATTCTCAATATTGAATTTTAAAACAGAAACACAAAAAGATAATGTCGATATAGACTCCATGATCGATGGACGAGTCATGTTTATTTCCTATTAAAAATAGAGCAAACATGGCGCTGCAACAAATAGCGTACAGAGGTAATTTAATCATAACAACAATTAAGACACCAAGGGATAACTCAATTACAAGCGAAATTTATGACAAAATGTATTATGAATTAAAATCGTTTCTGGAAAATCCTCAAATAGGTTAAGTGCCCTTTGGAAACTCTCCACGAATACTCACTTAATTGCTACGGAAATACGATTAAAATTACGGAAAATTTTTGGCACGTTTTAAGGCAGGCTTGATTCATTATATGCGTATACCTTTTATGTATTGCCAAGAAATATATAACAAATTCTGCTTTCTCACCGCGTAGGTTATGATACGATATCGTAGGTGTGAAAATAATTTAATAACCGAAGAATCAAATAAGTGTTTAAGAAAAAGATTTTTTTTAAATTGCTGTTTTAACTTATTACACATTACTGTGCACCCAGTATGTAATTTCAAGTAATATTCTCAAGTGTTTATCTTGAAAACGAATATTATCTTATTAAAAAAAGTTATTTAAAGTAACCAAAAATATTGGTGTTATTGAAATTTTAATTATTAAAAAAACCTGAAGTAAAACTCATTGTATTTAAAATATGTATTTATACTGCTTTTTTGTCTTATTCATACCATTTACACTGAAATGAAACATTTAAAAATATTAATTAAAAACGTTAACCGGACCACCGAAAAAGTTTTTAATTAAGATAACGAAAAATACAAACGAACGCTTACGGTGGCCTTCAACAGTGCCTCCTGTAATCTTCTTATCGCTTGCCTATTAAGCTTAGATTAAGGAAAATATGCTCTAACAAAGAACGAAAATTTCAAAATTACTCCATAGAGAAACAGAATGAAAGCTACGTGGTTTTTCTTCAAGTCACAAATACGTTGTGAATATTTTGATATTACACAATAGACGATAGAATGACCGTGCAGTGTCGCGTGCCAAATACATTTATTTCGAGCCGTTGCCGAAAGCGATGTCTTGGGGTTTTGTGCGCCTTTGATTGCCTAGTAAAGAGGACTAGAAGTATTTCTATCGTTATGAGTATATTCTGTTATAACAAAGGGCTATTAATTCGTAAAGTTATAAAACTGTTGTATAAAGATAATTACTTGAAACTTTTTTATTGCTTATGGATTAACACTTGACCTCGTCTTCGCTGCTACGATGTTAAAGCGTGTACAAACAGAATGCTTCAGGCATTCACTGGTATGACTACCTAAACACTGCGACATAGCTGTTAGGGCATATTGACATTGGGAGTGGTAGCTAGGCAGACCGGTACGAAAATCTCTTTCACTATCCAAACTCCACTTCTCATGCCCCGGGAATCGTACCCGGAACCTGCGCGTTACACTGCAAGCGGTACACTTCTGTACCACAAAAGCAGGCAACATAAACATTATTACTAATAATATTGGTAATTTATGACAAATTTGTTTTTAATCTAAGGATATTTTTTTTAATACATAATAATGAAGACGCATTATTAAGTGACAATTAATCTCATCGATTCATAATAACCTATATTCTATTACGGATTTAAAGTACTACGAACTTTATACATTTTAAACTTTTTCGGGTCAATATCGCGTAAATATTCACAAGATACTCACCGAAGACTGCCTCAAGACCACGGCCTATGCATCTCGCGCCGAAGCGTCGAGGAATATTAGATATCGTACTTTATATATTTTTACGCGGTATAGAACCGAAAAAGTTTAAATTATAACTATATTATAGATGTTGACTGCTATTGAACAAATTCATTTGTCTATGGGCCTTAATGAAAAAGGTCACTAGTTCGCGGACTTAGAAGGTGACGTCTACTTAGAGAGATTAGTAAGGACGGCGAGCAGAGATTGTACAAGTGATTGTCATAGTAGGGATTGTTTCAGGCAGGACACTGACCTTTCAAGGTATTGGATAAACCGTAATACAAAGAGGCGTACGTTCGGTAGCTGATCCTGGGACACTTAGTTCACTGACGTCGACAAGTGGTAAGATTTATTAAGCGCAAAACACACATGACTTGAAGTTATTTCAAAACTCAAAAACATCTTTACTACTGCGTAACTATTATAATGATTACATAGATCGCTATAAGGTTTTAACATACGATTATTAAATTAAGAATACGTCATAGTTTGTCGCTTGCTATAATATAACAATTATATTTTAATATCTATCAATTATTCGTAAACATCAGTTGTTTTTTATAATAGGATTGAATAAAAATATTAAACAAAACATAAAAGAAAAATAAATAATAAAATAAAATAGCAATAAAAATGAAACTCAATTAATTTAAGTAATATTTGTAATTATGTAATGTAAAAAAAAGGTTTAAAATAACATATCACTTTAACAAACGCTGAATAGCGTATTGGAATAGTGTCATTGTAAATTTTACAGCATTGGATTGTATTTAATATTGTTGGAACCAATTGATTGAACCAAAGCAACATGATCGATTTATTGCGTCCCTTTTCAATGAAACATGTTGACATGGCGAACTTTCACTTGTTTGAGAAATTAATAGCTTTAATTAAGAATAATAGACACTTTAAAAAAACCTACTACAAGAAGCATCACATCTGCCGCCTACTGAATGATGTTCGTAACGAAATGAGTTTTTCTCTTTTGGCACTGAACAAAGACCTGACCTCATTTTCACGTAGATGGTAAAGCGTGCACGCTCATAATTATTTATCTTCCATAAACGTATGCGAAACACATCAACACTGTTACAGCGCCATTTGTGATTTACCACCAAAAGAGCTTAATTACGCAGCTTAAAAAAAGACTACCACTAAACTAGTACTCTCGAAATCGAACCTGGGATCTCCTCGTCACAACCTAGCCACGTAGGCGGTTAAATTGAATTTGAATTCTATTAATTTCAATTTTCCAAAAAACATGTCTTATACAATAATTTCTAAGAACTTGAATATTAAATTTTTAAAATCATCCCGCAACAGGCACGATCTTGCCAACACAAGAACTAGATATGTGTACAGTAAATAGGGCCGGATGTTTACGTGTTAAAATTCAAAGCAACAAGTAGAAACTCACACATATATAGACAATTAAAACAAACAACATATATATACCGCTTTAAAAAAAATTAAAATAGAAATAATCTAAAATAACGGATCGAGTGTTAAAAATGCGCACGAAAATTTCATAAGCGTAACCGGTTACGGAAGTAATTTCGTTTCCAATCGAAACCCGTAAACGAGTTCCGTTCTGTTCGATATTTTTGTGTTTGTTTGGATCTGACGGATAATTTTCTCTCTCCAATCTGTTTCGCGCTCGTAAGTGTACTAATTACTTTAACGTTTAACTGAAGCGTCTCTCCAAATTGGAAATTAACTATATATTTTATCGGAAAATAATAAATTCAAATAATTATGGGTACAGCGTACATTTCGTAATATATTTTAAAGACAAAAATGGTATTTATTGCCGTGATCGGCGGTGTTTGTTTAAAAATACATCCGAGAATAATCAGATGTAAAATGATAGGTACAGCACAATTTTTAAATCATACGATGATACTGCCAATGTGAAAAACGATGAATGGTTTGGAATGAGTGGCAATGTCTATGGACTCCCAAATGGGAAGTACTATGGTTCTGTCTCACCATATTCACCTTCCCATACCCGCTTTGATGCAAAACAATGAGAAACTATATAGTAAATAGTATATGTTTAGTTAATGGTTTATATAACAATCGATTATTTTTAATGTTTTTTTTTTTTTTAATTTTTTGTTTATAATCTATTCATTAAGACAGCTGTGAACTGGTCGATGATTTCCTACAAGATTGTCCTCTAGATTTTTTCATGTTATGAATATATATATATATATATATTCATAACATGAAAAAATATATATACATATAAAAC